>JBAHVQ010209995.1:0-12214 GCA_036872915.1 Nanipora kamurai
CGAAGGTGCGAGTTCAAATCCCGCTCGAGTCAACTTTTTCAGTTGACTTCAGCAGTGTAGGTTTAATGTGAATTTACCATTAGATGATCCATTATATGATAAATGTGCTCATGGCGAACTGACTCCAAGAAAGTGGATTCTTCCTGGTATGTGTTGGTGGAGTTTGTTTATGGGTTATGTTATAGGCTTAATCTGGCATTTGACCCGTGGTTGTTTTTTGCAAAAGTAACCCAACATGCTTTCATGTGATATTCATAATCAATTAGCAAGGACTGCCTGTACTCTCATACAAGATTATTTTTCACATTTACTCAGATTCTTCAGCCTACATAAAGCTAAGTGGTGCAATGCTGAAGAAGTCCTTTGTCAAGGGCATTAAACAAGCTTCTCCCTTAGATCAAACTAGTTGTTTGGAGGAATTTCACTCGTTGGTAAACCAGTTCTCCCAAAGATGAATGCATATCCATTTACTGGTATATACTGCAGGTAGGTATTTGTGTTAAAATTAGACTAATTGTTGACTGGAACTGGTAGGCTAATTCTTTTGCCCATTTCTACTTAATTTTAGGCACATCCCAGCCGCGATCCACTTCAATGCAAACTTGTCATGCAAAACAAAATACAACGAAGATGGCACACCTAAGGTCAGGATCTCCTATCCAAAGTTTAAAGGTGGTGATGCCACAGTTAGAGATAGAAAAGAAAACCAAAACTTTGATAAGTAATGGTGTGATGAGCATGATTGTTGTGCAAGAGAACGTTTCTTGTGAGAAGAGTGAATTAATTGTTTTAATGGGATAAATAAATTTGTCCATTATACTGTTAGAATATGTTGAAGAGATCTACCAGACATGTGTGAGAGCATCTCAAAACGGTAGCCTTCAAAAAGCCTAGTTAAAGTTAGATGAAATGACACCTGCCCCATGAACACCATGCTTGAAAAAGAAGAAAGAGAAGTTGCGGTGAAGAAAAAGAATGCCAGAAAAAGCCGTGTTGTTGAAGATGCTCCACCAACACCAGGTACCTCATCGCACTAATTGCATCTTAGTCAACTAAAGAATAGCAACATATTAAACATTATACTGTTTTAGTTTCAGTTGTCCTTGCTCAGGAAAAGGCAGCCAAGGCTTCTAAATCATCTGCTGGCAGAGCAAAACCAAGATGTGCTTTATGCAAAAATTTCATGTCAGGACACAAAAAAATAAAGGACTGTCCCAAAAACAAAAAACAAACAGGGTCACATTAGTTGTAATAAGTATGTAAATAGTTTTCTGAAATAATATAAAGATGGAGTATAAATTCTGTGACCAAAAGTTTATTATTAATATACATATGTATAAATATATACATGCAATCATTCAAAAGTGTCAAGAGTTTTCCTCCTCGTCTACAAAACCTTCATCGTCATCAGGTAGGAACTGGCGTCTTATTCGCTCATATGCACATGCTGGTGATGGATACCTTTTATTTCCCAGATGCCCAAAAACCAACCACACAAAACTTCTGTACGAGGTACTACGATAAAATCTAAAAATTAAAAAGTGCATTTATTTATCAGCTGGTTATTGTGTGTAATTCGTGTGCATGTATTTTACCTTTATATTTTTGTGATTGTACCTTTATATCTTTATGATTGAGTAAAGAAATATAGATTGTATTTCTTCATAAGTAATATTGCACTTACCCATCTCCTGTGCTTGTTTGGCGGTATTCTCGCTTATTCTTTGTACGCAATTTCGCTGCTGTTAGACGAAGTGACCACTTGTCTAAGCACACACTATGAAACCCTGGATGATTGACAATGCAAGTTGGGGGTTCTCAGTTTCCAGCTCTTGTAGAACAAGCTCATTATTCAGCACTTTCTGACACTCTTTAGTGTTGCGAAGGAGCTCAACGCGACAGTTACCCACACTTACACCTGAAATATGATCATAAATTATACGAGCTTTGTAGAATCAATGTCACGCAAAAGAAGTAATGGAAACTTAGACACGCAAGTATAAAACCAAGAAATATTTACCATTTATCCAATTTTTCCGCACCGTCAAGTCTTCGCTGAAGTTCTTTTAAATGCTCGTTGTATGTTTGCTTTTTCCCCGGTAGATAGCGAGCCATTCTTCGTCTGCAACCGGTTCATTGCTATATGGACCAAGGTCTGGTTCGTCATCGTCTGTGGTTTGGTCATCATTTGCCGTCGCCTCCCTCATTTTTTTTATTTTATATGGCCCGGGAATATAATTCCAATCGGAGTCGTCGGTTTGGTAGCTACTGCTTTCCGTGTCTGAGCTCGATTAAGACATTTTCAGAAAAAATGTACGACTTTCAATCGCAAATATCTGCCTCTGTACTATACGTTTTACTATCTGTAAATAAGCCGAATGGCAAACCGGTTCCTACTGTGACGTATTAGTTACCAGCTTTCCGGCTTCGCGGTTTTGAAAAACTTTTGCCGTTAAAATTTGAAAATTTTGAATTTCATTGCCCCATAACTCGGAAAAAAAAACCTCAAATTAAACTCTGATTTATATTTTCATTATCTACGTCATACAAAGATTCATATATGTGATTTTCATTTGCGTGACAGGGGCACTTTAAAGAAGATACGAGCATTCTTATCCTACAACCGGACAAGGGCAATGGTGTCGTTATTCTTGACAAGACCGACTACCAACTCAAGATGGAAGAAATTCTCAAAGATCAAACAAAATATTTCCCGCTCTCGGACGATCCGTTGAAAACAACGTTAGGCGCGAGAACAAAGTGAGGACATTTGTCAGTGACCTCAAGAAGAAGAAGAAGAAGAAGATAATATCCGATGAACAATTCAAGAAAATGGCTCCAAGTGGTTCACGACCTGGTATTCTATATGGTTTACCAAAGGTACATAAGACTAACATCCTGTTACGTCCGATTTTGTCTGCCATGGGAACTCGTTCTTATAGTCTAGCTAAGTTTCTCGTTCCTCTTCTTTCTCCTATCCCTTTAGACTTTTATGTAATTAATGACACCTTCTCATTCATTCAAGATTTATTTTCTCGCAATCTTAATTCCAATAATCTCATAATGGCTAGTTTTGACATCAAATCCCTTTTCACTAACATACTATAGACGAAACGATTAATATCGTCCTGGACAAGTTTTTTCTACTGCCAATTCATTTCGTGGTTTTTCAAGCGAGGGATTTAGGAATCTCCTTATCTTATCAGTTAAAGATTGCCATTTTATGTTCAACGGGAAATATTTTGATCAAATTGATGGCATCGCTATGGGCTCCCCCCAGGCCCACTTTCCGCTTATATTTTTCTCTGTCATTATGAACAGATTTGGCTTGAAAACTGCCCTACACAATCTAAACTGGTTTATTATAGACGTTAC
The DNA here is from genome assembly GCA_036872915.1 of Nanipora kamurai. Taxonomy (NCBI): domain Eukaryota; kingdom Metazoa; phylum Cnidaria; class Anthozoa; order Scleralcyonacea; family Helioporidae; genus Nanipora; species Nanipora kamurai. The sequence continues at coordinate 3,376 of JBAHVQ010209995.1, forward strand.
GTTGATGATTCTTTTATTTTATTCAAATCGCCGGAACACCTTTATCCTTTTCTCAATTACTTTAATTTACAACACAACTGCATTAAATTTACGTGCGAGGTTGAATCAAACAAAATACTACCATTTCTCAATATCAGTCTTCAACGGATCTTTCACCTCATCAGTTTACTGCAAGCCAACTTTTACAGGCTTATTTACTAATTTTGAAAGTTTTTTAGCCATTGTTTTAAAAAAAGGCCTTATCTACACTCTTCTTTACCAATACTTCAACATAAGTTCTTCATATGCCATTTTTCATGAGGAACTCAAGAAATTAAAAATCTGCTTGGACAAAATGGGTATCCGACCAAATTTTTAGATCCTTGTTTCTGAACCTTTTTAGACAAAATAGTCAGTTCTCCGGCTAAAATCACACAGTTCCCAAACTCTCACTCTCCTTGGTCTTGTTTGCAAGTCCGTCATCAAGTTAAAAATGATTTTCCTCAGCCTTCCCACATATACAACTTCGCGTTATTTTTTTTACCTGTTTGTCGCTTGTCTAGCTTTTTCCGGTTTAAAGATAGATTGCCTCTGAGTTTTCAATCCTGCATTGTGTACAAATTCACGTGTCGATGCTGCCAGGCATCATATGTAGGTGAAACATGCCAACTTTTGCACACTAAGGTAAGCAAACACCGGTATAGATCTTTCTACCTCCACCTTGTCTGGTGTCCTTGCTCACAAACATAAAATCGGCCATGACATTTCTTTTGACGATTTTTCCATCGTTTCCTCTGGCTCAACACCCCTTGATGTCCTCATTCAAGAGAGTCTTCTAATTTCTAAATTGAAACCTTCCCTTAGTGCCAATATTCGATCTTTTCCCTTAACACTTTTCTAATATTTTTTCTTTTTATGTTCCCTTTTTTTTTTGTCTGCCCCTACCTGATGACTACCTTTGTCCTCGCGTTGTCTCGGTCCATTAGCGTCCACTAATTAGCAATCCTCATCACTTCTCTCACCATCTATTTATTTATGTAACAGTTTAATTATTTATGCCTCATGCAACATTGTATTTCTATCACTCTGATATTACGTGGAGTAATGAAACGTTAGCATTGAAATACATTTCAAAGTTATGTTTTGTTATCAATATGGCTCTGCTTAAGGCTATTTGCTGGGCAATATTTCTCACTCGACTTCGATTCCCGCCTGGTTCCTCTATTGCTAAGATGTTGCTTAACATTTATGGGTGCATAAGGCATATTAGTTCGTATTTTTTTACCTGTGCAATATCAGCCACGCAATTTGCAAATTTTCCAGTCTGGCTAGGCGTGATAAAAAATTAATGTCACGATATAATATCACTGCATACCCTCTGTGATAACGCCCTTGGCCTGACGTTTCCTTTCATTTTCATTACTCTGATCTTCAAAATTTGAAAATGAGTGGTTCAATGTACATTCATCATTCGTTTTCTAAATATTCAAGCATATGCAAACACATATTTGAGCGAAAAATGCTTCTATGCTAATATTGTTGCTTTAAAGGAAACGTTTGAAAAATCAAACATTATGTAACGTCGGGAATTGTCGTACCTATCACAAGCACTTCAGTAAATGGCAAAGGACTGTTCATGTTCCTCCGCTTGGCTCGTTATGAGCGAAGCAAAAGCGATAGTTAAAAATGATATTTCAGACCAAAAAATGAATTAAGAATGATTGATCTTCTAGTCTGTCACTGTTCCCGCTATGAAGCACATTCAGGACAAGTTTGCGGTTGTGTGCCCAGAATGTCATCCAGTTCATCAAAAAGCTTTGGTTTGGCTGCTCCTTCGCCATACTTCTCCATCTTATCTTTAAATGTCATGTACTTCTCCTGAAAATGTTTTATCTTCGTCTTACATTGCTTGGAGCTTGTATTAAACCCAGCGTCCACCATTCCTTTGGCAAGCTTGTTGTAAGTCACTTTGTATTTTATACTGAACTTCTCAAAATGCTCTTGGATGTTGTTCTCACTCCAAAGTTTAATCAAATGCTTTGTCTCCTTGTCCCTCCACATGTTTGCCATTTAATGTACTGCTCTGCTGTAACAGGGAATGTAGGTGGCCAGACAATATACCAATCACCAAGAGGGGACACACTTGTCAGAAAAGGGGGGTTTGTCATCCCGGCTCGATCTTAGCAGGAATTGCAAAAGATACATAAAAGATAAATAAAATATACAGTTTTAGACATAAAGGCAGATGGTTACACGGTACCAGGAGTTATAAATAAGTGAAAGGGAAAACAATGTCAGTCACAGGCGAGCAAAGGCCAACAAGCGGTGAGCACACCTTATCAACGAGTTCTCAGCAGTCAACAACAGCAGCACCAGCGATGCCAATACTTACCCATAATATTATCTTTATGCCAATAACTACCCACACCCGAATATCAACTTAGCAGGCAACTTGAGAGAACAATGGAAGCAATGGAAACAAATCTGGGATACAGATGCACTTGTCACTGGCTTGAACCAGCAGAGCAGTGAGTTTCAAGTTGCTACATTCGTGACATGCATTGGCCAACAAGCACTAAAAATACCCAATGGCAAAACTGAAGAAGAGAAGAGAGATATAAACAAAATCCTTGAGCTTTGAAGCGAATAATGCAACGGCAAGACCAATATTATATACAAGCAATATTAGTTTAACAACCAACAACATAAATCGGATGAAACTATCGATGCGTATGCAACTGTTCTTCTAGATTTGGCAAGCTCGTGCAACTACAGCTCGCTGAAGGAAGAAATGATCAGGGACCGGATTGTGTGTGGAATAACAAACTCTGGCATACAAAAAAAGCTTCTCCAAATTCCAGATCTCACTTACAATAAATGCACCGACGTTTGCAGATCTACAGAAGTGACCAAATCACAGCTAAGTAAAATTCGTTGTTGTTAAGGGTGAGTACACACTCCTACTAGGATCACAAACGGCACAAGAAATGGAACTGTTGACGATCTATCGTGATAACATTCTAAACACAATAACAGAAAATAAGGAGATGACAGAGTATAACCACCCCATGTCCTAAGAACTTGGAACAGATCATGACAGCATATGCAGACATCTTTGATGGGACGTTGGGCTGTATGGAAGGAAGCGTGCAAATGCCAAGCCAACAGTCATGCCACCACGATGAGTGCCAATAGCAATCAAGACTAACCTAAAGGAAGAGCTGGAGAGGCTTAAAGCGAGAGGTGCAATAATTGCAGTCCGGGCACCAACTGACTGGGTCTCAAGCATGACAACAACAATAAAGCCAGATGGAAGCATTCACCTCTGTATTGACCCATATCATCTCAACCAAGAGTTAAAGTGAAGCAATTATCCTCTTCCGGTGATTGATGATATTCTACCTGATCTAACCAAAGCCAAAGTCTTCTCAAAGGCAGATCTGCAAGAATGACTTCTACAACTCGAGTTAGATGAAACATCCAGTAAATTGACGACATTCCAAACGCCTTGGGGAAGATATCGATGGCTAAGAATGCCTTTCGGCATCTTGCCTGCACCAGAGATTTTCCAGATGAAACTCCACCAGAATCTAGAAGGCCTGCAAGGGGTTTTCACAATAGCTGATGACATGCTAATCACTGGTCAAGGAGACACGAAACAGGAGGCCGAGGAAGACCACGAGCGAACTTCCTCAGCCGCTGCAAGGAGAAACACATTCATTTGAAGAAAGCGAAGTTTGACTACAAATGCAAGGAAGTCCAATTCCTGGGACATTGCCTAACCAACGAGGGTTTGAAACCAGACCCACAAAAAGTGGGTGCAATCATAAAGATGACTAAGCCACAAGAAGTTGCCAGAGTGCAAAGGCTGATTGGATTAGTAAAGTACCAAGCCAACCTTTCCCAAATTTGCTAACCAATCAGGAGACTGACCCACAAAGATACCGAGTGGAAATGGACAAACAAACAACACAAAGCATTTGAACAGATCAAAGAGGCAGTCACCACAGCACCAGTGCTGCAATATTTTAACCCAACAAAACGTACAGAGGGAAGTGGAGACGCTTCATCCCAGGGGACTGGTTTTGTCTTGACTCAGGCCGAACACCTATATCATATGCAAGCCAGGCCCTAACAACTGCCGAACAATGATACTCTCAAATTGAAAAGGAACTCCTTCCATTAGTGTTTGGCCTCGAACATAACCACCATTACACCTACAGCAAAAAGGTCATCTTGTGGACAGACCACAAGCCCTTAGTGGCCATTGCCAACAAGCTGCTTGCCTTGACACCTAAATGTCTCCAGCAGTACGATGTTGAGATAAGATATAAGCCATGCACGTAGTGGATACGCTCTCTTGAGCCTATCTCAGACAGTCGACAGTCTGAAACCGGGAAAGAAGTTGACAGTATACACGCGGTAAACCACCTAGCCATATCTAAAGAATGGCTAGAAGAAATACAGAAGGAAACAATGAATGCCCCTGTCAACAAGTGCTAAAGATAACCATTCTAGAAGGATGGCCTAACAACAAAAGCCAAAGTCGCCAAGGAAGTTCAGCAGTACTACAGTATTCAAGGCAAACTGTCCATGCAAGATGATCTCCTGTTCAACGGGAAAAGGTGCATTATCCCCAAAAATCTACACAACACCATCAAGCAGGAATTACACTGACCTCATGTGGCGGTACAAGGTTGCCTACGACAAACCTGTGAAGTAGTGTATTGGCCGGGGATAACCAATTAGTTAACTGAATACATACAGCAGTGAGAAACATTCAACACGTACTCAGAAGAGCAACGACAACCACTTATTCCTCATGAGGTCCCAGAAAGACTGTGGCAAAGAATCACCTGCGACATATTCTCACTAGATGGCATGGAGTATCTATACACAGTCAATTATTTTTCAGGCTACATTGGAAGAAAGATGCAAACCAGGTAATCAAGAAGCTCAAGCAGCATTTTGCCAATCATGGAATCCCTATGGAATTGGTCAGCAACAACAGGCCACCATACAATTCTAAAGAGTTTGCGCTGAGAAAAAGTTCGCCTACCTATCCCCAAAGTAATGGCTGTGTTGAAAACACTGTCGGGACAGCCAAGCAACTCAAGAAAACAATCAGTAGTGGAAATGATTTCTACCTGGCACTCCTAGACTGGCAACATACTCCAACAGAGGGCTTGGATTGTTCCCCAGCACAGCAACTACTCGGACGACATACAAGAACGCCTTTACCGACAACGACCAGACTCTTACAACCCGCTACTCCAACCAACAGTCACGAAAAGATGACTAGAAAGAAAGAGAAACAAAGAAAATACTACAACCGCGGAACCAAAGACCTCCCTCCACTCAAGAAAGGCAACGTTGTTCGTGTACATCCATTGCCAACAGATAGGCAAGGAAGATGGTTTAAAGCAAAAGTCAAAAGGAAAGTAGACATTCGTTCATACATAGTCCAAACCAAAGAGGGACAGTTGTACAGAAGAAACAGGAAACACTTGAGAAAAACAAAGGAACCATTTGGCAGCTCGCTCATTGGGGAAGACTATGCAGAGGAGGTATCAGATGAAACAAAGTAGCCAGAAAAAGATGAAACAGTACCGCCAATAGAAAGCATGACAGTGCAGAGGGCAACGCTTACACGATCAGCTCCGCTCAGAACAAGTGGAAGAGAAACAAAACTTCCAAACTATCTAAAGGACTATATAATGAATAAGTAGTAGATGATAGTTAAGTCGTTTGTTCATACTCAGTTCATAGAAAAGGAAAGATGTAACAGGGAATAGTAGTGGCCAGACAATGGGCCAATCACAGCAAGGGAACACACGTTTTAGAAAAGAGGGGGTGAACGTCTCACCAATTTATTGCGGGCAGTTGCGGTAGTTAGGGCCGGGCCAGGTAAAAGTGTGCAGTGTGAATGCAGCTTAAAAGAAATCTTTGTTACAACACAGTTCTCTACTATTTGCAGGAATTAGCATTATTGCTGTAGGTGATCTGTATCAACTGCCACCGATACGTAAAGAAATCCATACTTGATAATTACAACAACAATGCCTTTAATCTGTCACCCATGGAAGGTCTTCAAAATGATTGAATTAACTGAAGTGATGAGACAGAAAAATTACCACTCGTTTACAAAACTGCTTCTAAAACAATTCAGTCAACAACATTAACACCATCACATGCACTTCATATCTGGGCTGAAAATGTTCCTGTTCATGAATATAATAGAAAAATCCTTGATGATTTTGTAGATCCTTATTTGTTCTCAAAGCAAAAGACCAATATCCAGCCAATGTTAGTAAGCAAGATCTGACATAGATGGACTTGAATATGAAATCCATATAATAGAATGCGCTAGGACAATGTTAACAACAAAAGTCAATATTTCAGGTAGACTCAATGGACAAATTTGCACTGAATCAAACCTCCCAAACACCAACTGTTCTGTACATAAAATTTGATGACCCAAAATTTTTAATTAACTTTCTCAAAATGTTAACAACCCATTTCTGGTCAGAGCTCTTTTGAACATAAGATTGCTGAAAAAGCACGGCATTGATGATACATTTGATTCCAGAGTTTAATAGTGATGTACAGTGGCCCACAAGTGCAAAACGCAAATAAGAGTAATGTCGACACAAATATAAAATAGAAAATCACAAATAAGAGAATGATAACACAAAACAAAAAAAAAACAAAAAACATGAAACACAAGAAAGCATACAACACAAAAAAAAAAGAAGCGACATGTCAGAGTGTGGAATCATTTAGTTTTGACTGGCTTTACCTATAATTTGTTGCAAATGTTTAATATGGAGAGGGAGTCTAATTGATTTATATAATGAATTGTAAGTTGTGTAACACTGATGTCTTAGGCACGTATTTCTTTTGTCCGTCTTGACAGAGAAATCCCCAGAATTTGTTGCTATTGGAACATATACTCGGCAACAAACTTCTAAGAATGAGGATGGTATGTGACCACCCGAGTTTCGAGTAGAAGTAGCAGTTGAAGAGTTTCCTGATTGCGTTTCTTCTACCTATACGGCGAATGAAATTACCGGAAAAGATGAAAGGGTGGCGCTTGAAGGTAATTAATTTGGACGAATATTTACAACTGAAAGTCAGGAGGCAGCACGCCATATTTAAGATGAAAAAGTCTTAAGGTTCAGTTTGTCAGTTAGCCGGCGTTGATCAGGGCGGGCCATCAAGGGAGATTTCTACTTTGATCAAACATGCTCAAGAATACCGTCTGAATCAGTATTCAGACACCCTGTCCTCGTTTAGCAAATAAATTTATTTTATTTCCTTGGTCTTCTTACTGGTTTAGACCTAATGCAAGGTTCATCAGGGCTAAGGTGCCTGTCTAAGTCAGTACTGACTATATTCTTGGTAAAAAAAGAATGGAAGATATGTCCAACGATTGATGAAATACCAGACCCCAAGGTGCGAACACGTGTGGAGAATCTCAACAAGATTACTGATGAAACCGAATTTAAGGCTAAAGCATGATTCCAAAGCCGATTTTAAAGGCATCCGGCTTCCCCACATGACACTGTCGTCACTAAACGAGCTTAATCAGTACATGGAGCGACTGAAAACTTGTAATAAGTTAAATTTATTGAGAACATTTCAAAACCAGTTTCGATCTGTATTTCGGGGTTCCCGCGGCTCTGCCTTGACGGCTGAATTATGTAATGCCATGTTTGAGCCCAAATTCAGTCCTGACTAAAGCAACAGACAACCAGTTGAACAAAAACTTGTCAAGTTGAAGACGGAGAAAAAACTGTAACATCAAATCAGGTCAGAATCATCGCATTTGAAGAGGCAGGTGGGAAACGAAGTTTAAGTAAAGCCATAATGGAACCATATCTTTAAAAAAGATTTTATTGACTAACATTTCGTTACTTAACCAGTAACATCACCAGAGTAATTATTAACAAGAGCGGAGAGGCTTAAATAGCTAACTGTTACAAAAATAGTGATGAATGAATGTCAAAGGATTAGCGGCAAGAACAATTAACGGAAAGAGTGCAAATTGTCAAGTGGTGAAGAATTAGACGTGCGAAGAATTTAATTAGAAGAGAAGAAAAAATAAAGGTCAAGAAAATAGGATCTAATATTAGCGTTAAGAGACGGTTGTATTCTAGAAATTAACTGAGTTGAACCAGAAGATAAGATTTCATGGTCGGTTTTCACCTTGTGTGAAAGGACACTAGATCATGTAGAATGTGAGAGTGGTTTTCCAGTGTAGGCTGAAATACCCATGTGATCAGCGATCCTAGTGTGTAATAAGCGGCATGTTTCACCTATACACGATGCCTGGCAGCGTCGGCATGTGAATTTGTAAACTACATGGGATCTCAATTTGAGTGGTAAACAATCTTTAAATGCAAAAAGTTAGAGAGATGAGAAACAGGCCGAAAAGCAATACAAATTTGGAGGTGTGGATAGGCTGACGAAAGTAATTTGATAACTTGTTGACGAATTTGTAGGCCATGATTTCCGGTGAAAGGTAGAACTAACGAAAGTAAGAGCCTAGGCTCCCTTAGAGGTTTCACAGGAGGATGAAAAATTTTATTTAAAAAAATTCGAAAACAGTGGTCCAAAAATCTGCATAGATATCCATTTTGTTTTAATAAAGTTTTCTGTTTCTCAAGTTCCACATGAAAAATATTGTAAGAGGAGCTTAGTTTAAAATAGCGAAACATCAAAGTGTAGATTAATCCCTTTTTAAAAACGAGCGGTAAAAAGCTTGGTGAAAGTTGGTTTGTGATAAACTGAGGTAACAAATGAACCATTAGAGCGTTGAATTTTAATGTCAATTAGTGTGTCAACAACATTAGAGTGT
>JBAHVQ010210006.1:0-12212 GCA_036872915.1 Nanipora kamurai
GTCCTCCGTATTTTATGCTGGGCTCTTATATTTATCACAAGACTACGTTTCCCGCCTGGTCAATCTATTGCTGATATAGAGTTCAGTGTTCCTTTATAAAAATTCCACCAATATAGCCGCCATTACGTCATGTGCGAACAATGCACCAATTCAACCTCGATCCCAGGCTCTCTCCCTTATCCTCCCCTGTTGTCGAGGGAGATACCCTAGTTACAGCTGACCACATCTCTTCAACAAGGCTGCAGGGAGAGTGGGTTTCCAAAGCTGTTTGACCGAAATTCTGACGAAGGCCATAGTACCTTGGCCGAAACATTCCAAGTAAAAAGTTGTTTTCAAGCAGAGACAACCTTTTACTATACAGTATTAATAATGCCTGATTACAATTACAAGGTTTTGAATAAAATTACTTGCATTTGTTCAGACATTAGCGCTGGCAAGTGACAACTCAACAGCACTTTATCCTCTTACCCTGGCACATGCTAGATTTTCATGCTACAACATGCTACAATTTTAAAACTTTGCCTTCCTCCCCCACAACTGTTTTTTTAATCACCCAGAATTTGGGTGGTTAGGTGTCCAGCTGGAACCAGGGTCTCTCTCCCGAAGACAATGGAGGAGAAGAGGGTGATGCCAGTTTTATCAAGTATAAAAACCTTTGCACATGATAAAATATGGGCATACAATTGGATAATATACCTGTGAAATATCAATGAGTTTTGAAGAACTAAGAAAACGCGCTCTGCGAGTATGTTGAACTGCTTCAGAAACGATGAGGTCCACTAGGGGACAGACATTTACAAACATACAATATTTTGAACAATGCTTCCATCATTTTTGACGATAATTTGCATGATTTGTTGTGATTGATTTACGATTAAAGGTAAGGTAAGGTAATTTTATTTAATCTCGATTATATGAAGCTGATTAGGCCTCTAGCAAATACATGCTAATATCTCGAGAAAATTAAAATTCGAAATTATAACGTATAAATAGCAAATGTACAATCAATAACCTATCTAAATAAAAATAAATTTTAATCTATTATTAAATCTTTCACTGCAGCTTTGAAGTTCTCCAATGTCCTGATATTCCTAAAGTCATTCAGTAACTCATTCCACATCTTGCTTGCTGTGTAAACAGTTGACCTCAAGTCGTAACGTGTTCGTGCCTCTGAGATTTTTAATGTTTTCTCTCATCTTAAACATATTTTTAATATATGATGGTAATTTATTATTTAAAGCTTTAATGACTACGCTTAAGATGTCCTGTTTACGCTGATTTGCTAAAGTGCCGCGGAGTTCCATTCAGTTCAAAATGTGGCACGATCGACATTTTGTGGTCTCTTTCTTTTGTCTTGTGAGTTCTCAACTGGATCCGTTCCAGCCGATAGCTTACAATTCAAAAGAAAGTGATTGCAAAAAACTCGATCGCACGAAATTTTAAAATGAATGGAAGTTCAGTCTAAGGGGCTAATCATATGAGGTGAAGCACCCAATCTCGATACCATACCATGTTTTAATCCCACAATTCGTTTGTCAGACAGTAAGTGAATCGTGCGTTTTTAAGATTTCTTTTTAAAAGTATCGTATAGCTATACAAATACAAAGTTTTATTTCGTTATTTTAACTGTGATTTCGACTGGGTTGTCCCCCAATTTAATTCCATTTGTTCATATTCTGTTTTTGGTAAAGATTGTTTCAACTAAAATGCCTTTCTCATCATGATTTAGTTTGTCAGCAGTATCGTATCGAGTTGGTATCGATACTTCGGATACCGGTACTTGAAATCAGTATACTCACTATCGTATCGTTTTAAAATTTCCGGTATCGCCCATCACTACTGACTGTTGTCACGAAAATCCGTTTCCATGTTTGTAAAAGATAATTTGAATTAACTTTGTTCTGTTTCAGCAATAAAAATAGGCCAACCGTACTTTTCTTTGTGCTGTTCTAGCAATTAACTAGACCAACCCGGCTAGCCCGGTTCATGTGAAGAGCCCCTTAGACAGAATAGACTTCGAGAGAGCATTCTCATAGACAACTAATAAGTGTTTTGGAATAATTTTATTTTCTTAGGGATTATTTAACATTTTCCAGTGTTCTCGGTAGACCAGACAAAAGGCAACACAGACAAAAAGATCTGTGCGACCATACATACAGAATTCAAACGGCTGTCATCAGACCAAGTCAAGTTCACGATCAACCTGAAAAATCTCGTGAAAATCAGGCTAAAAACTATCTTCCTAGCTCAAAGAAAATAAATCATTCTCTCTTGTAACTTCTGGGAACATATGGCTCCCTCATATACTACAGTAGATCTGACATTCTGCAAGTTTATCTCAAACTCATAAGATTCCGATAAACCTCCTCAATATCTTATTTCAATTCTTTGTCAACCAGTCCCATCATGATTTATTACACTGCTTTTAAAGTTTACTGGAGACCTTGCGTGGCCTTAATTTATATATTGACAATCGCTTTTTACCAATTATTCGTGAGACGTAACCATTGGCATTGTCACTAAAACGTTTTTTCCTGATTCAATCTGTTACAAAGTTTCTTCTCACGAAGTTTCGAAAACGCTGAAATCTTCCTGCCCAGGTGTGTTTTTTCTTTAATGTTCATGTCTTTATGAACACACTGGGTCCTTTATCTGCCAATATATTTCTGTTCTTTCGCGAGGTTTCTCGATTGGCAAATTGCCTTCTAAATTCTGAGTTTCAGGCTGCTTTATTCCTGCCGTTATGCCAACGACTGGATTAATGTCTTCCGTTCTCTGGATCACGTTCATTCTTTTTTGAATATCTCAGTTCATTGCATTCACACATTGTCTTACGAGTGCGTCGAAGTCTACTTTAGAGTACTAATTGTTTCTATACCTCGCCTTATCATAAGCCTTCACGTACTGAATGTTTTTTAATTTACAAATCATGAGGGTTTTATATCCTTATCGAATGAATGAGTATATTCTTGTTTACACTTCTTTTCATAGTAAATTCTAAAATTTGCTCTTTTTATTATCTTTTTTACTCAAAAATATTATAAACTTAAAAATATTTTTCTTAAATTACTCTGACGTTTTTTGCTTGATCGCTCCTTTCCTTTTTTTCCTACGTAACTATTTTACCTCTCATCTTGACCAAGCAATGTCTCAAACAAAACGTTTTTATTCTTTTTGTCTCCGATGCACCGGATAACATTCATTGCAATTACGCACACAATTCACAAAATTACGTTCTTCCTCTTCCACGTATCTATCATTGCGTATTATTTTTGAGCCTTGTAGACGCCCACCTTGTTTTCTTAGCTCTTAATGATTGTATTTGCAACTTGTTGAGAATGCATATGTTATACAAATACACTGGGACGTTGTATTTCGGCTAAAACTTTTGAAAATTATTTAGCATTTCACTAACCAGTTAGCATTCTAGCTTATTCAAATAATCTCCTCCATACCATATCACCTGATGACTTTTCTGTTATATATGCTCCGCAAAAAAAGTAACTCTAATGTTAATTGTTAATTCGTGAAAGATTACGTATTTGAAAATTAGGCAATCCATTCGCAAAAATATCTCTTCTTCAAAATTTAATTCTCTTAATTCTAATAAGATGTCTATCTTGTTTAAAAATCGGACCATTTGTTACTCTCGAGAATTTGACTGTTTCTAATTTTACAACCTAATAAATTTAAATTTCAGTTGTAGTACATACAGACATATAACAGTACATATATCTACTATATACACAGTATATACATTTACTGTTAATTTCTGTTGATTTTATTGCCCACAAAATGCTGCGAGAAGTGACATCCAGTAAACTTACTACATGAAATATTTCAATCTTGTCTTACCACTTGACTGATAAAGTCTTTTAGAGCTGGGCTTATAGCTGTCTTAAATTTATTGTTTCCTAAAATTAATTTGTGTGAAATTGGCTTCAGATTGTTACGCATTTGCGATCAGTGATCATCAAACTGATCCAAGACGTATACATTTCACAGAAGAATAATTGTATGATACAAATTTAAGGACGGTATATTCGAAGTTAACTTAGTTGTACCCCATTGGCGGGGGGAGATGTTTGATATTGACGGCGTTATTTTTAACTGATAACGTAGAAAAAGGGAGTATATTCTGTTGAATTATGTAGGTTTGGAAATATTGGAGGGAGGAACTTAGCCCCTCGTTAGAAATTTTGTGAGGGGTATGGCCCTAGCCCCCTCCCATGTCGCATGGTTTTGTAGTTTCCCGTCTGAGACAAACTTAGTTACTCTGCCTACGTAACTATGCCCCCACGTTTCCTGGATTCATCCGATGGGATTTTCCACTTGCAAAGAGTGAAATCTGACATAACATAGTTCTATTTTTAACATTAGGGTATTCAGGATTCCAAAGTCAAATGGGGAAACTTTAAGAAGACGTGATAAGACGTCAAAAATACTTTAAAAATCGTTAGATCAGTGCTACCTATCAGTTAGTCCTATCATTATCATTTAGTCAGCCGCCTCTTTGTCCACAGTATTACCCACCTAAAAGTTTAGAACTAATAGAAAGGAATGGATCGATGACGCATTCTTTTGAGAGTTGTTTTGAATCGATTGGTCATCTATACTTCTGACAAGATGAAATTCATAATTAAAACTGTTTACTCAAACACCAACTGACAAGCTCGTTCTGTACCGCTTTGAAAGCAATAAATCCACTTAAATTGGTACGAATTCGATAGCTTGCCTTTAATACTGTACTTCCATCTGTTTACTCTATTAACAGATTGGTAAATATGCATTAACTCTATTCAGTCCGACCGCTCAAATATAGGTCTTAAGTGTACTATAAAAACGTTTTCAATTTTCATCTACTTCCTGTTCGAATTTCGACTCTAAACTAAGTTTTTTAAAATCTGCACCAAAAATTGATTCAGAAAGTATTTTTTTGCTTTCATAAATTCTTTAGCAAGAATTTTTCAATCGTTTTTTTCAATTTCCTCGGACCGTAAGGAGTTAAGGCCTCTCAAGCTCTCTTTACTCGGTGGACTAAATGAACGCCCAGACCTCTCTCCACGCACGTCGCTCACATACAGACCTACATGCTAACACATGTATACACCAGTTACAGCGTAAGAATGAATGTTTGAACTACTAGAATTCACTATTACCCGGTCTCTTCCCGAGGTGTTTAGTTTTCATATTGGTTGAGAAGTCTGATACCTGTGCTCTGTTGAATAAATGGTTTGTCAAATCGTGCTGGCAAGATTGTGTATGGTTTCGTATGCTTGCAATATTGGGTATAGTTTTAATTGTTTGAAATTGTAATTTCAACTGGACATGAGGTAGGTGATCTGATATCCAAACCAGCTCCACATTGCTCTCAAACCCAGGCAATTATTGACAATAACTGTCAATCTTTATAGCAACATGAACGGCTAGTTGGAGCTATAGTGTTACAAACACTTCCGATTGATGACAAGTCTAACAGTGTACAAACACACGCATGAGTCAGCTCGGACAATCCACTTATAAGTTGTCAAGAGGCCAGATTTTCTTGAAGAGCTCAATCAAATATATGTGGTAGCATTCCTGTTTAACGTTATCAATATACTGGATCTTTTGTGATCTTTTGACAATGCAATATAAAGGTGTTTGTATTCACAGTTACATTACATCAATTTCACCGAGTATTTTAACAGGCTGTGTACAGAGTGTTTGTACCATAAGAATCCATGCATAGATAATGTAAGACTTTTTTATACCAAATTAGGCATCATGAACTGACAATTTCCAAAAGTTCTTGCGATATTTCACAAGCTTCAATTTCTATTACGTGTGTTACTTGTCTTAACGGGAAGTTATTTTTCCTTTTTGTAAAGTAAGCAGGAGTTATCTAGTAATAGCGACAAGTGTCTGGAATGCATACGTCGACACATGCTCCGCCTACAGGAACCTCTTAGTTTTTTCATGAATTTTTATTTATTTTCCATCGCATGCGTATATATATAGGTACCCAGCAGAGATAACTCTGTATACAGTTGCTTACTTTGCGACATCAAAGGAAGATACAAGATCAATCATGGATCTTAAGGTAGTATGGTTACTAAATGTATTTTTTCCTTATTCTAGACTTTCTTAATAAGAAACAAGTTTCTAATTTATCAGTCCTTTTCACGTATTATCAACATATCTTCCATACTATTTCTTAATTTTGGGCTGCTATTCAATATAACCTTTTTCAGCTGACTGGGAGGACAACACTTTATTCTTTACATAGTTGGAAAACTTGTTTTATTAAAAGAAAGCGTATTATTTTTACAGATTGTTTTGACGTGTGTTTGCGGTACATTACTGATTGTATCTGGTTTAGTCCAACAAAGTAATGGTGGATCAAGTCCAAAGTTAGTGGAAACTATTCGAAATAATTTTACACCCGAAGATTACGTTCTAGGAAAACTATCAAAGTAAGTTATCAAAGCGATCCTATTTCAACATTGATTCTGCATTTAATGCATGACTGCGCATATCGGTACTCCTAATTAACAAATAATAGCTGTGCTCTGTTCATTCAGGCATTATTAAGTGTTGAAAATATGAAGCACAAGTAACTGCCCAACGCGTCCAGTTTATAAATGGGAGTCTATTTGTTTAACAATCAATACCTTATCATCAAATGTTCATGTTGTGTATCGGTGTTAAAGTTAATATTAGTTTAGCAAGGGAACAATAAAGAACGTTGTGACATTATATGGGCGCCAACTTTAGCAAGTCAAATGTTAATGTCCCCTGCATGGTTGCCAAGCGCACAAATGGACAAAACTTTAGCTTAAGAGTCTCACTGGGTTTGCCAATTATGTAGTTGCTGCAGCTGTCTACTTACACGTTTAGTCAGAGTATTCTATGATTTAGCTTCTTAGTTTACCTAGAAATACGTACACACTTTCTTAATGTATCGCTTGTGTCAAGAAATTGGTTTAATGTGCTCCAGACAAACTTACGAACAAATAGTCCTCTTCATTTGAATTTTCAATGAACAGTAGAAAAGGGGAAATAGACAGCCTTCCATTACAGTTAAAATTTAGTATAATGAGTACGAAGGATAAGAACTACAGGAAGATTTTTGTAGTGTATATCCAAGTATATTAATAATATATACTAAGTCTTGAGGCCAGTTATTAACTTTAATGCATTCTATTCGTATCAAAAGTATCACCAACATCATGTATAGTGAATTTGGGACCGAACTTCCGGCCACAGTAGCTCAACCATGAGAAAACAAGACAAGATTCCCAGGTGTACGAGATTTATCCCCTGTTGGATCTTGAAGTTGTATTGTTCGCAACCAGTTCGTCTCTGTTGTCAAAAAGAAGACTTTTCGCTCTGTAATATACTCTCGAAATTTTGTATGCATTTCACAAAGCCTTTGGTGTGATTTCCTTTGTAACTTAATTAATGAAGTACAACTAATGATATGGGCAGGGGATATCAGTTCAATACGATTCTGTTTTTTTTAAATGCGTGCCAATAACTGAAGTAGTCTGTAGGGAAATAGAATGCATTCGTTAGAACAAATTGGTAGAATTTTTGTTTTGTTGAAGTGCCAATAACTGAAGTAGTCTGTAGGGAAATAGAAAGCATTCGTTAGACGAAATTGGTAGAATTTTTGTTGAAGTGCAGATCTTTTGTAATACTTAGAAAGTATCATGGTAGGTAACATCCTCTCTTATGTTTTGTAAATCAATACTAATGGTCTACTTGTGGTTTCTTCGTAAAATCTGACAGTATATTGAAATGTCTCCACACCACGTTTTCGATGAACTGTTGAAGAAGCAAGCATCTGCTTATCTTTTACAACTTTAACAACACATTTTTACTCAAAGATTTGACCATCTTCCAACAAAAAAATAAATTCAAAGAACAGTCTACAAATTCCATTTATGCACTGGTGACACCAAAGTTATTAATCAAATCAATGAAAACTTTGAACAATCAACACATGCAAATTATGTTGGGAAAATTAAGAGTTAGTATTGTCACTGAATTAACGACATTAAAACGGAATAATTTGCCAACAAAAGTCGTAGAAAAGTCTTGATATATATAAAGTCAAGGTTGCTCAATTGCCTTTTGGCTTCCTAAAATCAGTGCAGCTTAAATTTGTATAAGGAAGTGTGAACAACGCGTCAGCCGTTTGTTCTTCGTTTGAGTGAACAAATGTTTTGCTGGTATCAGAGGCTGATTTAGTCGGATGCTGTGAGTTCGGATCATTTACTTCAGTGTGGATGGTTAATTTTCACCAACAAAACTAGAGACCACTAAATAAAATTCTATTTTAAAAATCCACCGGGTTCGCAGCACTCACTACAAAAGTGAACCTCAGCTAATTATAGAACTGAAGCTTCACATTGAACTACACCACACAAGTCAATTGCCAAAGTTGAACTATTCGATTCAAAGAAAGTCAGAGGAAGAAGAACTGTTGACATTATATAAACGTGAAATCACTAAGTTGATTTTAAAAAGTCAAACTTTAAGTTGTGCGCGGTCGCAAAAAACTCAGGGATATAACCAACTCTGACGTATAGAGGAGCTCGCAAACGTGAAGTTATCATGTACCAGGATGTAATGTCTATTCGTTCTTCGGTAAACAAAATTACATAAAGAATTATAGCGTAGTGTACTTCTCCTGTTGCAATTCTTTTCAGAGGAACCAAAATCCACGGCCTCAGTTTTGTATAAGAAAATTAGGAAACAATTAATGAAAACCTTCGTATGGACACAATAACAGCAACATTTGTCCAATATTCATCTTTAATGGATGGTCGATTAAGCCAAGTATGCCTTGGCTTCCCCTGCTGAAAAACAACGATACCATTTCAGGCATACTCGATATTAGCTGTCTGAGTTTCCTTATTATGGTTCCAGAAGTTTTCTTTATCTAAACAAGCTCTTCCAAAGACAATTATAAAAACGATGGTAATAAAAATGATAATGATAACAATGTCATAATAATATCGTAATTATGCAAAAAATAGATGTACAGCCAAAGAGGAATGTGGTACGAACACTAACCTGAACAAATACCGAGAAGAATGGACTTAAACTATCATGGAATTTCTCCATGCATACCTACCACCAATTCGAGACTAGATATGGCTAGCATTAATTAGGAAAGTAAGAGCACATAAAAAAAAAGCTAGAACAAATTAAAAAATAGAGAAAATTGAAAAATATCCGGATCTAGTGAGGAAATAGCGAAGATTATGGAAAATGGAATTAATAGTTATTCTTACGATAACTGGAGATCCGGGAACAACCTTGAAGGAAGTTAAACGGGTAGGTGAGAAAAACTGATGTAGAAACCAGAATAGCCGAATTGCGAAACTTAACTGTTTTTTGAATACAACTAGAGCTTGTGAAACATTCGTGAAGTCCCAAGATTATTTCAATTGACAATCACCGTAGGGCAATTAAATAATAATAATAATAATAACAATAATAAAAATAATACTGTAATGATAATAATGATAATAAAATAACAGTAATCGGGTTTGTAATCGAAATTTTTTTGAGGCTGTTTTAGCCCTAAAATCAGAAGCTGCCAAAATGCCTCCCCATATATCTTGCGGTCGAAACTGGAAATCACTGGTGGCTGGATCAAAGAATTGATTGCTGTGATTCACTGATCCATGTTGGATTGCCTTTTTGGTAGAGTTTTGGTTGCATGTGAACTATTTCATTGAACTTTGGACATTCTAATCATCGTTGTGGTGTATACGCCCATTAAAATACCTTATACTCATATGCAACAAATAATAAAAGCTCATTTCAGAATCATCCTCAGGGAAATATGAAACGATAAGTTCACATTTAAACTACACTGCTGAAGTCAACTGAAAAAGTTGACTCGAGCGGGATTTGAACTCGCTGAAAAAGTTGACTCGGGAATCCGGTCCGCCGCTTTACCTGTTGAGCTATCGAGTCTACAGGGATTGGAGGTCAAATGTGAATTTATCGTTTCATAAAAACTCATAATACAGCAATACTCAACTTCACTTTTTATATTTATAATTTGTTATCGCTTTCATAGATGTTGACAAACTCATCTTATCTTCTGCCTGTACATGCTTCACGTGCACGTACAGACTCCGATGACACTCCAAGTAATAATACTGTAATGATAAAAATATCGCAAAAATAGACTAGAGAAAAATTTACGCAGATCTGAAGTATAAGATATTGAAAATTTGGTGAAATTGACGAAGTACTGTAATAGTACCAATCACAATTGGTACTTTAGGTTTAGCAACGGTATATCCAAAGAAAAAAATCTTCATATGTTCAGTTATTTATATACGTTAAAGGGTCGGCTGAAGCTACTTTTACCACCTTTTTTAGACAATGTTAAGACGACTCGGTAAAACTGAACTTACACAGGGTGACGATATTCCACGTAGTACTTGAAAAAGCAAAAGATATTATTGAAATCCAAACGGAATTTAATAGCCTTGTCCAAACCCAGTGAAAAAACGTTTTCGTAACGAGGAGGTCAAGGTCGCGATTTAAATAGTAAAAGTACATAAATGTCAAAATAGTTATGCGTTTGTGACATCCTCGCCAATAGTATAAAATATAAACGAGGTAAAAGGTTTAATATTTATTTAAAGAGTTTAAAACACGAAAGTTTTCGATCAGTTAAACCAAAAACGTTCGTGTTTTAAAGAGTATATCACCCCTAAACTTCTTCTTACTCCAAAAAGTTTACAAACTTCCCAGAGAAATATTTTGTACATTGTGTTCTATTTTTTCCAAATCCAGCCATTTTATGACCCGTGAAACTCCGGACAAAATATCCTATGTGAATACACAATCAAGCTTGTGAGGAGATTGGGTCTATACCTACTTAAGCTGAGGCTAAACGTTCCAACATTGCTGTACAACATCAGGAGCTGAACAATGTTATAACAAATGCAAATGTTTTCCCACCACTCAACCAACAATATAGTGTAATTGATGTAATGTTGAATAGACACTTACATTTGTTATAACATTGTTTATTCCCTGATGTTGTACAACATTGTTGGATTGTTTAACCTCGGCTTTAGACGTCATAAAATAATTTACATGGTGGTCACTGATTGAAGATAGCCTTGTACTTTAATTGATGACGTCTAAGTACGCATAGACCCATTCTCCTCACAAGCTTGGTTTGTTTACCAAAATGGCGGTGTTTTTCCATGACTTACTTTGACCGGCCATATACTGCCTGGGAAAAAAAGAACAAAATGGACAAAATGTTTCTCTGGGAAATGCGTACACTTTTTGAAGTAAAAAGAAATTTTGGGGTGATATACATTTTAAACTTTTTAAATAAATTTTAAACCTTTTCCTTGTTGATAATTATGCGTTTATTGGATACTTTGTTCAACGTATTCGTGTCTATATCTATTTGTGTGTGTTTATATAACGCGTAGTAATTGGCCGGCCCTTTTTGTAAATAATCACAGCCTTGGGAAAAACAACAGAAGTTGTCAATGTCATTGTGAATAAATAAATTTGAATCAGTTAATCAATCACTTAATCAATCAATCAATTAGTCAACATTAATTTTGTCCTTGGTAACGGTTGAAAAAGTTAAAAAAGCTTAATCAGTTATATTTTAAGTAGAATTTCTTGTTATCTCTCGTAGATCAAAAAGAGACGAGATGTCATGGTTTAAGAGGAAGAGGACAATGTACAGGGATCCGTGCGTGTCTGTAAAAAATGTCGTAGATACAAAAGTATTGATCGAAGGTGGATCTAGTACGAGCACTTTTACTTATGAGCCATCTAAACTAACTGAAGTTAAGTGCCAAATAAAGGGAAACTCTTTAAATGCAAGAGGCAAACCAGACTGCAAAATATTTACTGGGGATTGCATAGACATCATTTCAGACGTAAAAGTTCTTAAATTCATGGGTACCAGCTACGTGCCAGCAAGTGTTAAGCTTAAAGTTGGATGTGCTTGCAAGATTCCGATCTGAATAAATACCAATTAAATTTGGTTAAAGAAGACACAGGCGTCATGCAAGCGATGTCAACTAAGAACAACCCAAATTTGTCATATTCTAATCATTGTTCTTTAATATATCGTGAATTCTCCACTTTAAGGTGGTCTTACACGTTGTAGTTACAAAAAATTACTTTTTTGAAATTTACAAATTTTGGGCCTCTATCATATG
>JBAHVQ010210017.1:0-12212 GCA_036872915.1 Nanipora kamurai
AATCCCTGCCGGGCCAAGTAGAGTTTTCTCTGCTTGTCCGGTATGGTTCGTCACTCGGAGTAGCACTAACATCATTAAAACTCCTTTCGTTAAAAAATTACTTAATGACTCAAAGATGAACTGTAGTCAGTCATTCCACAATATCGACATCGACTCATTCAAGGCATTGAATAGGAAGCTGTTCTGAAATCTAAAGGAGTCTCAACAAATATCACTTTATCTAAACCAGGTGTGTTTATATTTTACGTTTCCGTTTGCAGTTCTGTTAATTATCAACCTTTACTTAAAATGCTCCCAAAGAATTATTATACCAAACTAAGAATTCATATTTTATGACAAATTGTGAATAAATCATGAAAAGTCGATAGAATTTCCAAGCCAACCATCAACAGACCAGCCAACATACACATGTAGCTTGTCCAAGAGGATTGTGAAGGCTGGACGTCCCCTAATAATATTCTGGAGCTTTGATTTGTTTAATGTTTAGCCATTTTTCGCGCAAAAGGATTTGGCTCAGTGATACCTATTACGCCAAAAGGAATAATCACATAATACTTACGGGGCATTAAGATATCTTTAGCATTAAGATAAATAGATCTTTTTTGAAAAAAAATTAGATCGTGAGAAAAAATCTGGCGAACGATATGCAACATATCTTCATCGGATAAAAACTTCCCGAATTAATTCTTCTTCAAACGTGCGTTTTTTCAAGATACGGCGTCAAAATAGGGCTTATGACGTTATAGTGGGAACACAGCAAAACAAACTTGGGTACATATAATTGGAATTGGTATACAAGACCGCGAGGAGAACTGAGGTACGTACAAAATTCATCCGCCTTTGGGACCTTTGTTTCGCTTTTTACCGGCCATTGATGAGTGGAGACTACCATATAGAAAGTCCTGTGACGACCTTTCGCGAAGACTATTTTGCCGACATGCTAATTAGTTGGCAAAATTTGACATGGGGATAGGAAGGTCGATTTAAATAATTTGTCTAGCCCGCGTTATAGAATTCTAATGATTCCGCTGCAGTGAAATCAGTGAAATGTTTAGAACTTCTACGACCGCTTGTGAAATCGATACGTCATATATACTAGTATATGCTAAGATTTGTTTTTATACATGTAGAAGTCAAGCCATATCGTTTAAAAACTCTTTTCAGCCCCAACAGAGGCCATTAACGTATTTCATTAAACGAATCTTTGCTGTATTCATATTGTATGTAGTATTTTTATGAGGACGTTATCAAACCCACTCGGCCCTTAGCAATATTAAAATATGGGGCTGGCCAGGCGCCCCCATGCTTGTCCGAATTAAACGTTTCCCATTTAAAATCATCGCATGTGTGATATTGCTCAACATGAAGCCCATAGGCTCACTGAATTGGTTAACAAAACATTAGGTCAAACATTATGTTAGTAGCATACTAAACTGGCATTTTTACACATATTGTTTTATCACTATATCAGAAAGAAATTTTCAGAGGATTGTGTCGAAAGAAAATATTTCATCGTCCTGAGCGTTTTGCGAAACCAAAACATTTCCACTACTCTGCGGAGCCCCTATTGCTCGGGGTCCGTAACATCTGCTACATCTGTTACTTTGTTAATGCAAGTCGGATTTTTATGAGCATAAGATGAAATTATACTTCAAACAATTATTGGATTTGTTTTTGGCATAATAACGAAAGTTGTCATCCGCTTCGGCTTTCGCAGATAACACAAACCATGGGCTTGATAGTTCTCACTATTTTGCGATAGCCTTATTCAGTAGCTGTAACTCAAACAGGGCGTGGGCGAAAAATGCAAAAGTTGGAGAAGGGCACTGGGGTTCTGTATACAGGACATTGAGATTTAAAATGTTACAAGTTAGAAGGCTTCTCTAGTCCAAGCAGTTTTGTCGTGATCGAAACAAATTCTATTTATTTTCCTCATATTTTGGTTCTCGTGGTAAAGGTTTCCCTCACTTATTAGTTTTCCCTTCACTTTTGTACTTAATGTCGGTTCATGGATTCAAATATTTAAAATGTAATGGGTAAATAAAATAACAAGTCTTGTGATAGTGGAGTCTTCCTTCCGAGCGGTCGATCGCGAAGTGTTGCACGAGATTCCTTGCTGTAAAAATACTTAGCACTCACAGGTTATGTAATGCCATGGTAGAATGTAGTAGTTTGATGTTCATTAATGTTAATGTGTGTCCTCTCAAGATATTTGTCTTGAAAAACCTTTGAGTCCCTTATATGAATGAAACCGTGTCACTGTTTTCTCAAGAAGTATTGAGTCAATTTAATTTCTTTTGATTGATTGCATAGAATAATACAAAGGAAATCACTGCTGAAAAAATTTGAAAAGTGCATTAAATTCCGTTTGAGATATTAATATTACAAACTGACGAGATTTGCCAAATTCGGCATTTTGAGAAAATTGAGTTTAAAGTTTTTTTTCTTTATTTATCGGCACTTGTTGACAAAGTTCTTGATTCTGAAGCCTTTAAACTATCCATCCGTATGTTTTACACGCTCTTTATATTTAAATATTTTTTTGTTATCCGTTCTCACTCTATGTTGTTTAACCTCCTTTGATCTCTGCTTAAGTACAATAGAATTTCAAGCCGAACACTTCACTTGTTTTGAAATTCCCGTGCTGTCACGTAGCCAAAAAGAGTTAGCTATTACGGACAGATTTTGAAACAAACTGACGTAAACCATAAAGCTGAAAACTCAAAAACGCTCAAAACTTTATTTACATACGAATTAATTATTCACCTTACCGGTTTTTAAGAAATTTTCGCAGACTTATACGTGTATCTTGGAAAACATTGTCTGATCGTTGCGTTTGTTTGCCAAATTAATTTTTCAACGTTTGGATGAATGCCAAAGTCTGCTGAACGATTTCGGTTGTAACATTGACTTGATTTTTTGTCAGTTTTCCACGTTTCAGAGACATACCTAAGCGTTATTCTGTTCTAAAGGCTTTTGGCATTCTGGTAAACTCGAACCTACGCTAGTGACGGAGTTATACATGGTTATTAAATAATATTTTTCCTTTGAAATTCGCCAGAGAATAATAATATTGAATAAATTGTGTTACTTACCTATCTACCTATCCATCTACTTGTCTACCTACCTACCTACCTACCTACCTACCTACCTACCTACCTATCTACCTATCTACCTATCTACCTATCTACCTATCTACCTACCTATCTACCCACTTTCCTACCTACCTATCTACCTATGTACCAACCTATCTACCTACCTATCTACCTACCTATCCATCTACCTATCTACCTACCTATCTACCTACTTACCTATCTTCCTACCTACCTACCTACCTACCTACCTACCTATCTACCTACCTATCTACCTACCTATCTACCTACCTATCTACCTACTTACCTATCTTCCTACCTACCTACCTATCTATCTATCTACCTACCTACCTACCTACCTACCTACCTACCTATCTACCTACCTATCTACCTACCTATCTATCTACCTATCTACCTACCTATCTACCTACCTATCTACCTACCTATCTACCTACCTATCTACCTATCTATCTACCTACCTATCTACCTACTTACCTATCTTCCTACCTACCTACCTACCTACCTACCTACCTACCTATCTTCCTACCTATCTACCTGTCTATCTACCTACCTACCTACAACGGACCCTATGTAAAATTTTAAACAAGACTTAAAAAATCAGATTATTTACAAGAAAAAGTAAAGATAGAGAGTTTACGAAAGCTGCAATGCCAACGCCGGTAAACAAAGTTCTTTAAATTCCAACGCCTTGAAGAAAAACTGCAGATGCTTAGCTCAGCATGGGAAAACTATTTTATGAATAAGCTATATCTATGGTCCAAATGAGTATTTGAGAAACGATGATCATAAAATAAATATTGGATAAATTTACTTATCATTGGAATGGCTGGTTCCTCTGATGTAGTTGCTGAATACTACCAGAGTGCTTTTCGAAATTTTGTTCGTGATGTTAACCTGAACAGTTGTATTCCCTTTCTCTTTGGGAACTGAAAATATGTATGAGGAAGAGAATACCGCAAAGTATTTTGGTAGCTGTGTTCAGCTGACGTACTATGAGGGACCGGCTAATGGTTTTTGATAGATATAATTTTGACTTAATCGAAGAACAAGCTTATCGAAGAGAGGACCTATGCGAAGCACCGTGAAATCTTCTTTTTGTTTTAAGGAATCAAGGTCTTCCATCTTGACAGGAAACAACAGCTTAAACATAGTCATCATAATGATCCGATGGTAAATCTGCCTGAGAAAGTATAAGCCAAAGATATAGGTGTTGTTCCATCTGCACACCTGAATGTACGTTTTATTAGCTTCTATCCTTGATTTCCTATTTAATGCTGATTATATGTGGTTTGCATAGCAAGCCTTGCCCTTTTTCGTTTTCTATTATTTGTCGACGTCACTAGTTTATGATTATCAAGTAGTTCATTTGCAAAGTTGATGCAGTGTTTATCCAGAGATCAAACAAGGTTGAACCGTAGTTCCATTTAACGGTTTGTGTGTACTTGTGTCTGCGTAATAATCGTTTTGGTTTAACGTAGAGGAAAAAAGTTTCCAACCTCTCGGCCTAGTTTACGACAAGCATATGAAGACTCTATGCAGTGAGCGCAGACCTACATGTACGTGTATTGTCGTGCATACTGGCGCAGGAAATCTGGGATTGGTGGACAGGAAAGACCACCCAAAGCTGGCAATAAAAACAACAAATTTATCAGCGAAGAAAATTAAATACGATATTCAAGAAAAATCGTTGATTGTGGTCTATACTTACCGGTAAGAAAATCCATATGTTCTGCGTCATTGACCTTATGACATCTAGGACGTCTTGTTTGATGAATAAAATAATGTGGCTACCAAATGATAATTACACCGGAAAAGGATTACGATTTTTTGATTGTTTCCAATTTCGAAATCATATTCATTGGAAATTCCACGATCTGCTAATCCGACGACCACCAACTAAGCCCTGGTAGCAAGATATCCTACAGCATAGCAAACCTGTCAATTAGGGATTCTAGTGAAAGAAGTTGAGGAAGGGCAACTCTTTAGCTTAGTCGTTTAGAGGGTTAGTTTTAAATAAAAATGTTACTATGTGTACATTTCATTCGTAGTCCCCATGCCTCGCCTAGTCTGCCATTGCAATTCAACTACATTTTTATGCATAACCATATTTTTATGAACAAAACAGACAAAAGAAAATAAAATTCAAGCAGTCTTTATCAAACAATCACCCATGCATACTTTGTGAAGCAAGAAAACAACATGCCTCCATTGGATTTCAACGACAAGAATAGTCGCATAGTGGATTCACGTTGCGAATTTGCATACGATAGTTCACTTTTAAATATCACTTTTTCGTGATTTACTCTCTTCCGTCTTGTTGTTAATCAGCCGTAAGAAGCAGAGAAAGTTATGCAATATAGCAAAATTACGTGATTCGCGAGAATGATCATATTTTTCTTGGCAACTTCGGGCCTAAATTGTAATAGCATTAGCATTGAATCCCTGCCAGGGGTAAACTATTTCGCTAACCCAGAAAGTTCAATGATTTCAAAACTGGGCTAATTATGCTGTTATTCCTCTGGTCAGTGTGTCCCAACCAATTTGTCTGTGGATGGGATATAATTATGTTATAATAATAATTAATAGTAACTTGCAAGTCGTTTAATGCAAATCGTACATCGGATTGCCTTCGCTACTACACAACTAATGCCCGATAGACATCGAACAGCATTAAGAAACCCAATAAGGCCGAGCTTTCCCGCACAAAACCTGTGCTTATACCTGCGGGTCAATAATGCCAGGATTCTGTTGTCAACAGGAGGGCTCCAGAGGTTCTTGCACAATTTCTCAGGGTACTGAGCCTCTTTTCAGAATATTTTTATTCAAAATACACTTTGCTGAGAAAATCTTCAAAAGTATTCAATTTAAGGGCCACAGAAACGTGAACAGTGGGGGAAAGAGTTTGTCGGGTTAGCAAATTTGAAGTTGTGAATGTTGAAGCACTCAACAGCTTTTAAGAAGATATATGAAAAACATATTACGCTATCTGTGAAAGTATGTGCGAGTTCATTTGTTTAAATTATTTCTGATGAGTAAATTTCTCAGGCATACTATTTAATAAACATTGCAACTCTTTATGGACAGTTACCATGCCGGGGCGAGCAAAGGATTCATAGGTCTGAAAACTTGAGCAACATGAATTTCTGATATGTTTTGAAACTAGTAGCTCGCAACGTTTTCATCATGCTAGCATTCTCACGCAGACATCTACGAAATCTCACGAAGTAAGGAGGTGTTTTTCCTGAATCACAAACTGCTGGAGGGCTCAACCTAGAGGGATTTAGTCATTTAGAGTACCACTGTTAATACTACTGACGTATCACTTAGAAATAACATGGATGCAGATGCCGAAAAGTGGAGATGGTAGCCTTTAGGCTGGGGACATTTCTTGCTATAGAAATAAGGACAGTCACAGCTTGGTCAGTGGTAACACCTTTTCTTGCAGCTGGATGCTGGAATAACTCCATCTCTCAACGAAAATCTCGTTGTAATTGAGGGCATGAAATTATGACCCCATAAAACATATACAGCACGCTGTCTCATGTAAAACTTTGTACTTACGATTTCAAAAAATTTCATTGGCCGAAAGAAATGAGTCATATTGCTTCTTATCACAAGACCAGAAAGAAAGTTATTTTCTTTTTTTCATGAATCAAAAAAATCCCTTTCAAATGGGATTTTTGCACCCAAACAACAAAAGTCAGGAAAGAGACGTTCAAGTGCTGTTCATTAATTCTACGTTTTAGCAGATACGATGGAAGTTAGTGAGGTAAACACACATTTGGTTTGGGCTGCCATGTTGGCAGCCTAAAATAAAATAGACAATTTTACCAAATACATTTAATTTTGTCATTATCTGCTCAGTTACCTATGAGTGCCGGAAGTGGCCAGGGGCGGGAGCACTGTCCCTCCAATATTTTTTGACAGGTTGGACCTCCCAACACTTTAATTCATTCCCATTGATTTGTTCTTAAAACTGCGTTAAAGCGTTAAATTAAAAGCAAGTTGTCGGCTAAGGCCAAAATTTTTAAGTAAACGAAGTTTCCAATAACCTCAAGATTGAAATAATCCCTTAATCTGCCAAGAGGGACACATTACAATATAGAAAGCATTAAATGTTTTTGAATACTATCTTCTGCGATGTTTTCCTCCAGATTTTTTTTTCCGCCCCTGAAAATCCACCACCGTGCGTCTCAGAGTATCTGAAAAGAAAATTATGGACACCGTTCAACGCTCTCTCCTAACTCTTGCCAAGGGCGCTCGAGCGGATTCACTTGGTGGCAGCGAAAATCATTGAATGTCCCCCAATAACTTTTATCTTCCTCCCGCCCCTGTTATTAACGCACAATGACGTCACATCGTGACCTCAGTGTGACTGAACGATGAAATAAAAAATAAAATCTGATTGTTTTCCACCATAAACGAAAAAAAAAATGCTAGAACAAAAAAAATGCTGAGAGAACAAAAATGGTTGACTAAAATGCAAAAGTTTGAAAACAGTCATCTGATGTGATGCATGATTCGTAGAAATGAAACGTCATTGACTCACGTAATCACTTGGCGAGTTACTTTAGTGACGACATCTATGCGTCGGTCCTTTAACTGTATACAGAACAGCAGAGCTTTTCTCCAATTCTTGTATTTTGTGTAACCTAAGATCGTACCAAGTTTTCATAGAATACGTTTAGATGATAATTGTCACAATAACTACTTATTATGTATCTGGTTGTTTTGTTATCAACTAGAGATAATCCACTAGTGTTAGTTAATCCAGTTCTTTATTATGCTTTGTCAAAATAGGCCCTCTGCTCAGTACATCAAAACTGTTCTTGGTTTCCGCTGTGCGTACCTCTTGCTATTGCTTAAATGCTAAATTTCACATGATAATATATACTCAGTTTAATCTAAATATATCATCAGATTGATCACCAACTGTCTGAAAGACTGGCACTTTTTTTTCTGATAACAATCCTGTATTCTATAAAAACACATAGGCATAAACTACATTACAGATCGTCATATTTCTGTGAAAAATGCTCGAAAAGATGATGTTTTAGATGTTTAAGAGTTCGAAAAATTTTAATCTGTACTATATATGGGACACTGAGAACGAAAGAACAAACGAGAAAACAAAGCAAAAACAAAGAATAAACTAAAAACAAAAGAAGATAATATGGGCGTTAAAGGGTTAAAAGAATATTACAAAATTGAAATCTTTTCCATACTAAATGTAAAATAAAAAAGCATAGTTAAAAAGGCAAACATTAAGTGACCAGTTACCTCAAGAAAATTAAGAAATACATGTAACATCACGAACCAGAAGATTAATCAGCGCATTAGCTACGATGTTTAATGGCAAAATAGAGCTCTGAACAACAAAATGTCGTGATTATGAGTCGGTTGTATCCCTCGAGCTTGGATGATAAGTGGTTTAGACACTGTCCTAAAGGCCTCGGGGTCACTGCAATGGGGAACCGATCGATTTGTCCCGCAGGGGGTTTGAGGCACTTTGGGGAGAAACCCAGTAGTTTTGAAGAACTTTGGGGAAAACCCACTTTGGGGAAAATCCAGAAGTTTTGAAGAACTTTGGGGAAAACCAACTTTGGGGGAAACCCAGTAGTTTTGAAGCACTTTGGCGAAAACCCACTTTGGGGGAAATCCAGTAGTTTTTGGCCTTTGTGAGTGGTAGGTGAAAATTCGCTTCGCTTAGCCCCATTTTTCCATCGTAGTGAATACCATAAAGTGATATCATATGGCATTTTCAATAATTGGTGGATATTAGTTTATTTAGTAGCGTCACCCTAATTACTAGTTTCGCCCTGTTGGTTGGTTTTAGGACCGTAAATGTGCTTACCGGTTGTGATTCCACCTGATAGAATTCCCAAAAATGGGATAAATGGGCTAATTTTTTCGACTAGTAAATAAACGTCTCTTTTTAACAATTCATCTTTTTTCAAATCATTGGTTAATTCCTCAGGCGACTCAGTAGCGTCAAGACCTCCTACAGTATTAGAAAATTTACTTATTACTAGATCAGTTAGGAGCTCATTAGCTTTTTGCATCCTTTTACGTTCGTATTCGGGTATAGTTTATGGATGACCTTATGAATAGCCTTTTTTATGTACGCGACGGATTTATCCAAACCACCATCTTCTGTTAACTTCAAAAGTTCATCTCTCCTTTTTTCAAGATTAGTGGTATCGTTTTGCGGTTCAGCGTTTTCAGGTTTAACCTTTTCAGATTTTTCGTCGCTAAATATCCTATCGATTTCCTCATTGAAAAGATTTTCTGCGGTTGTGATTTCTTTAATAGCGTCGTCAATAGTTTCAGGTTTTGTGTTTTTGCGTTTTGGCATTCTATATACAATAACGCATATTTTATTTTTGCGGAGTGATGATTTTATAGTCATACGGGTAGCGTAACCCGTAAACCTGCCCGATAAAGGGTTAACAAATAAAAGGTTTTACCACAGTTAGTCATTCCACATATGATCGCGTTGAAAGCTGTTTCCATCTATAATATTGCGTATTTTTAATTCTGGACGCTTTTTAGATCCTTGTTTTCGAAGGTGACGAGTCCGTCGGATACTACGAAGATGTGGCAGTTGATGTTTC
This sequence comes from Nanipora kamurai, assembly GCA_036872915.1. Lineage (NCBI taxonomy): Eukaryota > Metazoa > Cnidaria > Anthozoa > Scleralcyonacea > Helioporidae > Nanipora > Nanipora kamurai. The sequence continues at coordinate 9,728 of JBAHVQ010210017.1, forward strand.
CTGTGTAGGCGTTCTTTTTGATCTCCATTAGGATACCACTTTGGCTGTTTTCCAGTACCATGCCCACTCATTTTTAAATCTTCGCGAGACCTTAGATCGGTGACAAGAGCGAACTTGTCTTTATAGAACTTTTGTGGTGTCATGAATTGATCCACTTCGTCTTTTGGTCTGAATAGTTTTAGGGCTTCGGAGTACAACCGCGATTGTGGGATTCCTTGTGAGTATACTTGGTTTGGCACACCTTCGATTGTTAGTTTTACGTCGGTGATGTTTGGGTAGATGTACTCTTCACTATCTTTACTCGATGTTTGAGTGAACAATAGAACGACAGCTTTCATAGACCTTCAAGGGATATTTATGTATTCGTTTATTAAAGTGATTGATGAGAGCCACTCAACAATCTTAAAAAGAGTCACATCTTTAAAAGATAAAGAGCGAACGACGGTGTATAGATATGAAACACTGTTTACGATGTCTTGGTTTTTAATAGTTTCATATGTCATCTCAATGTTTTCTGGGCTATAGTCTCCAAGTATTTCACCACTTTGTGCTACCAGTATTCCGTCTGATTTGGGTAACGTGTTTGTGTATTCAAAGTCATTATTCATTTGATAAGGTGGGTACAAACCATGATCTCTAATAATACAGTCTAAACAGATTATTTGTTTTGTGCCATAAATATTAAACATTAATTTTTCAGGGACTTTTGTGGCGTCTCCACTTGCTGCTCCGGAGTCATCTTTGCTAATGAGCTTTCTTAAGTTATCGGATGCGATGCCGTATTCGATCATGTTTTCTCTTTGCGTGTTCGTTTTGTAAAGGCCCTCGTAGACCCTATATACACTTTCGAGAGTGTTTTCGTACAATTTTTCGGTCGATAGCTTAATTAGCAACTGTTTAAAGGAACTTTCGAGAGGTTGTTTTTTAAGCGTGTTTTTGTGTTGCAGTCGTGTTGAAGTCGAAGAGTAGTTTTAGTGAGCCCGGGACCAAGCAAACGTCTTCTTTTAGTTGAGGAATTTTGATGTATAGTGTGTTTCCGGGTGAGGCTTTATTAGGGTTCATAGTTATTACTTCCCTCGTTCTATCACCCTTTATTGAGGTCATGTGGCTCCTTCTAAATCCTGTTAATTTTGCGTTATTAATGTACATTTTATTTTTTCCTTCGTTGTTTATATTGATCGTAGATGAACCAAGCTAAAGCCAGTGCTAGCACCCATAGGTTATTCGCCAACCATGCCAATCCTTTAGCGCCCCACGAGATAGCTTGGGCGATGACATTTAATAGTGGTGCTAATAACGGTCCCAGTTTCTTACCAAGGTTATATACGGCTTTTGCGAACTTTCCAGTGGCTTGAGCGCCTTTGCCTATAGCTTTCCTAGCGCCCGCGATGATTGTTGTTATAATGCCTGCGACGGAGATTGCCAAAGCGCTCAAACCAACTAAGTTTTCCTTAGCCCACCTCTTAAAGCGTTGGAGTCTACTTATGTCCTCTTCTTGTTGGTATCCAGTTTCTTCAAGCTCTTTTTGCCGCCTAGTTAAGGCTTCTTTTAGTCCATTAATTCGTATTTCTAATCCCTCTCTTGCTGCGCGGTCTCTCATCCTATCTAGTTCCCTTTCAGTGTATCCAATCGTTTCTAAAAGGTGATCTATCTGCTTTTGCAATGCTCCTTCAGGCCCTACGCGGTTAGTTGGGTCGATCGCGTCACTTGGGAATAGGACGCCTCGTAATTCACGAGTCTCATTTGGTGAGAGATATGTCAAGTCTTTTAAATGAACTATAGTTTTTTAACCATTATATCTAATAATTTATATTAACATAGCTTAGAGTTAGTTTTTGTTTTTAATAGTTTTAAATGTATACAATTTATTCATTGTAAAAATCATGCAATTCAGCTTATGGCTGCCATATGATTTCTAATAAACAGTTTATCTCTGTTACATTAGGGTTAATATTTCCATTATCGTCTTCCCAATCTAATTGTGTGGATTCAGTGTCAACCATAGGCATTTTTTCCCTTATTTCATCTCTTTCAGTTTGCTCCTCTGTTATGTCGTTTATCAACTCTTGGAACTGTGTGACTGCTTTTTGTGCGTTGTCACCATCATTATATCGGAGTTCGCCATTAGAATCGCGTTTTAAAGCAATTTTTGAAACACCGCTCACATTTCTACTATTTACGGGTTCGAATGTGATATTGTTAATGTTAGTTCTACCAACCCTATTCCGGAGTTCTACTTGCTTGTCACAAAAATAACTAAACTTGAAATTTTCTCCACAATTGCCTCTAATAAAAACTTCTATATCTGTTGCGGTTTCATTCCCAGGTAGATCTGTTGTGTCATAAGAAGGAAAATTTCACATTCGCGAAGCGAAATTTCACATACCGCTCCCAGAGGCCCAAAAAGTACACTTTTTCGCATTCTAGAGTCCCAAAAGTACTATTTTTAACAAAAAGGTAGATGAATCTCTGGTTTTTCACCTAC
>JBAHVQ010210028.1:0-12212 GCA_036872915.1 Nanipora kamurai
GGTGACCCTATTCTAGTGTTATTGTTTTTAGTTTTTAACTAGAAAAGTTTTTGGGCTAATTGTATGTACCTTTTGCTGGCCACGAAACCAGAGTAGCACTTCGAATACGACCAATACTTCACCTGGTTGCGAAAAAAAACTATTTACCAAGCTCAGATTTGTTGCAAAGCTAACATAGGTAACCGTAAGTTGGCGGTCAAAACCAGGCCCAAGCAAAAACTTGCAGTGGCTTGCGTTCTCGTTTGATTAAAGCTTTACGCAATTTCGCTTTTTCATAATTATGCCTCCCATTTTTTCCCAAGACTTCGATTTTCATTCTTCAGGACGCTTACCGAGAATTTTGAAAATAAACATTGAAAGGTATAACAGTTGCGGTCTATATTCGTTTTTGTGCCCGCTGACGCTTGGATGATCAGTTTGGCACTGTGTTGGCGACTTCTTGCTACCCTTGGAGGTACGAATTCATAAACAAAACGACTGGAAATTTTCCGGTTTTCTTGGCAGCTGTATCACGACATGAAGCATCTTGGGAATTTGCCGCAAAAGCCGTGGGTGGGTGGATAATACCATTATTACCGATGAAATATAATGTAAAAATAACTAGTTGCTCTTCGGACGTTAGGTCTTGCATGTCACCATGGACGAATACTACAGACCTTCCTCCTTTTGAGTGGATTTCCGAATCAACTAAACGCCCTAAGAACAGGATTTTCAATATGGATGAAAATAACGAACGCCTTTCATAAAGGGAAGTGGAATTTAAAGCAACTTGTTTAAACTATGGTAAGTTATGGTAATCTTTCATCATAGTCAATGGTGATATGGACTGGAAACTTTGCGAAAGTCCTTGTTCTATCTTTTTGTTCACCTTTATGCAAACTTGTGCACGGTCAGGACAACGTATTTTTGGTATAATGAAGCAATCATCCAATGACAGTGTTCGGGCTCAGTTACTTGCTATTTAAATATTAACAAGCCTAAAACAAAAGATTTGTGCACGGTGAGGACCGTACCAACATAAAGTCGAAGCTCATTATAAGTGCTTTGAAATTTGCCAAGCTTCTACACCATATTTCCATTGACTATGCTTTCATAAACCAACGTATATTAACTGGTAGTAAACGGTGTGGTGCAACGTGTTCGTAAGTCATAGTATATACACTATTTACACAACAACTCTCGTGGGAAGAGAAGTTTCACAGCTTGTAGTTCTGTGGCGGGTATGCATCTTGCACGACGCGCTGTCATCGCTGATCTGAAGAACTTGTGCGTGCCAGCGATCTTTTGGCGTCTATTTTCCAACATTCAAGTTTAACTGGTTTCCTTTTATCTTTTTAACATAATTTCTAACCAAGATCGAAACACCACGGGATTCAACGGGGGCAGTTGACTCTCTGATCTATACAAGTAAAAATAAATTATACGTTGATATTTGTAACATAAAAAAGCTACCAACAAAGGTTGCATTCGTACAGAGGGCTTCTGTGTCAGGGTTTGGTCAACAGTGCGACCTCGATACGAGGCAAAGACCGCTCAGAAATACTATCATAGACGCATACGGACGAAGGTCGTTTACTTCGATAAATCTTACTCCAGAGTGGATCGGTTAAATTCACTGAAAGTAAAATCTCCGATACTTTTGTCCTGTACAAAACGTTCCCACTGGCCGGCGCCATCTTGGTAGGTCCTCCGAACCAACCAAGATGGCGCACACAAAACCATCTACAATATAATTATCTGCCGACGGGAAACTTGTAAGGATGTTCGAACTTTTCGATTTGCCGACAAGTATTTTCATCTTTTGTCAACTCACTGAACTCCCTTTTCTCTCGAGTTTGGTCCAATTCCCTTTTTTCATCTCATCAAGCATACGTTGTATGTAACTAGCGAAGGAGGGCTGGGGATTTAACAAGATGGCAGACGTTTGGCAACATTATACTGGGGTTTACCAGCAGTCAAGTTATACAGAGGTCAGCGGTTAAAATGTATATAAATTAGAGCCTGTAAACTCGTTTTCAAGTAAAATGTCTATTCAATTTCCAACATGATAACGAGACTATAGGGTCTAATTTAAATACATACAGTGGAATAATTAACGGGTGGCCATGTTGGAATAGGGTCTATTTCTTATGGTTATTTGAAGGGCGGATAGAAGATCATCCGACTGAGGCGGCTCACAAGTCAGACTGGTAATACATGGTAATAGTTTACTAATATGGTTGGATTAATCGCAGTAATTTCGAGCTAAGCTACCGAGTGTCCTCCCACATATTCCCTTCTCCATTACTTGGGTTGGAGCAAAAATATTTACTTAAAGGTCTGGGCCCGGCTGCACAAAAATTTCACTTAAATCCGGAACGAGGGGATAAAAAAGAGGACACCTCCCGTAAAACACATTCTAGGGTAACAGAATACGGAGAGTTCACCAGCAGTAAACCTGACACAAGATATGACGTAATTTACAGCTTTCCACTTTTCGGTTCTTTACCAAAGATAGATTTTGAAGCTAGAAAAGCTTTCTAGAAAAGTACTCGTTAAGTGAAAAGAATCATACTGTTAGATTTCTCGAGGAAGTTCAATAGAAGTAGACAGCATATTTATATAGTTCAACCTCGTGGGCATAAAATTATTGAAAACTTCATGACCGGGTGGAAGGTCAATACTAGAAAATTATACAGCCTGCGGTCTTTCAGTACAGAGATGCAAAGTATCGAGGTCCGTGCGAAAGCCCAATAGCAGTATAATTTTCCAGTAAGGACCGACCAGCGAGGTCACTAAGGTCTTTATTATATGGCTTGCTTCGCGAGCGGTCAGTCAACGTCTTTTCGGAAACATACCAATAGTTTGAATGTTTGATTTCAAGCGGACGGCCTTCGTCTAAAGAGTCAATATCACCGAGGTCGTATCTTAAGTCGTCTCCGAAATTCATTTTAGCTTGAAAAAAGTATCTTTATGTTCACATTTCCTTCATGTTTAAAGCATTTTTGTCTTAGAAAACATTTGTTTATCCCCGATAAAGACCGGTCTCTGCGGGTTTGTTAAGACCGCTCAGGACCCAATCAAATGAAAATCAAGTTTTTCGTACGTGAAAGAACTCTTGAAATCATACAGCAACATCTTTTGCACTTTTTCAATATCTCGCTTCGTTCGTGAGATATTAAGATTTATTTGATAAGTAAATTACAGCTTGCATACGTCATAGCGTATAAAGAGCAATAAAAATATCATGCACATCTTTGAGATTATTCGATGAAATCACTAGAAACTTTGTCTGTTTAGTGTTACGAGGCAAGTGCCACCACATTCAAAGTTTCATGTGGCACTGTTCAACAACTTTAACAATATTGTTATGAAAATGTGGTAGCTTGGTTGTTATATGATGTTTGTTATACCATCTATACGAACTAGTACATAAATGTAACCTTCGCTCACCATCTGAGTCTATGTAGCTTAATGGTTAGAGCATCTCAGCGGCGATCAGAAGGTTACGGATTCGATTTCCGTCAGGGGCTCAGAACGTTTTTCTGAGTAGATTAGCTTGAGCATGCGTATAACGAACATCATTTAACAATATTGCTAATTTTACAACTCATTACCCACTATGACACGTGTGTGTGGAAAAGTCTAATTTACATGTAAAACAAAACTTAATACCTCACACAGACATATAAAAAGTGTAAAAGATGTTGCTCTATAATTTCCAGAGTTCTTCCAGATAAGACAAACTTAAATTTCATTTCCTAGACACTTTAAGTGGGACTCTTGCGATTCAAGTAGGCGTATATTAAAGAGCGTGGCACAGAAAAACTTACCGTCGTAGAAAGTCTGCGAGTTGCAGGATCATTTAGGTGTTCACATTGTCTAAAGCCTTTTACAGGCCAAGAGAAGTAAAACAGTTCCCTGTGAATTTACGGTACCAACTGAGGTTCCGTTGATATACGTAGGGATTTTTGCTGATGTGTTATATGCAATACCAGTGTGCAACGTGAAAACCTTAAATGATCCCGTAACTCACGTATTTTCTTAAACTATAAACATTGGTGGTGCAACTGCCATAAATGTTCACTGTCTTGAATTGAAAGAGTCTCACTTAAGATGGGCACTTAAAGACGGAGCAAGTGTTTTAGAAGCTGAGTAGTTCAGTTATTTGATATTTAAAATACTGAAACGATCTTATTGGTTGGTGTTTGATACCAAATTCATTTGCATTTGAAATAAAATGACTAGCCACAAGTCGGCCACCTCACTTTTGTGTCGCCATTGTGGAGCAACGAGAGGCGAAGTCGCGAGAAGAGCTGCGAGCCAAGAAGTCTTGAGTCAGGAATTTGATTTGCTTCGATTATCGTCTCGATTTTCAACAATCTTCTCGGTGTTTGGATATCCTGATGAAACATTCCTTCTCGCGTATGATATATCACGTCAAAACTCGAATAAAAATCTTGTGGAAAGAGCAAAAGGTGAAATGATCCACTCAAATGCTTTACTTGGGGCGTTCGACCAAACAGGACGCCCTCTTTAAGACCAAACCGAGACCTGTTACAAAAATGCAACGTCGCGGGCACTCGGCCCGAATCGAACCCACGGCCACGGAATATTCAATCAACCAGAAGTTCAACTTAGTGATTTTTTTCTAGACCGCCAAATTCCTGGCGTAAACTTCATGCTTATCTAACTATTAGTAAAAAATCACTCAGTGCCAATCTCAGAGAGGTGATAGTTAACTTGGGTCACGCGCACGTGAACTACCAGCTCAGAAATTTCAAGTTTTTAATCAAATTGTTCATTGTCATAACTATTATTATCGCCAATATCATTATCCTCAGTATTATGAATGATTATAACTGCAAATATGACTTCCTTTACCAACGCAGTTTTCTTGCTACAACTCAAAATGTCAAAATATGGTATCTCTTCAATCGTTAAATCGATTCCTTTTTTCTATCATAATAAATATGTACATGTTAAAGTCTTAGGAGATTTTTGCTGATCAAACTGTGGAACGCCATGAACTCGGAAAAACTCTGAGTTCCAGACGGGACTCGAACCCGCAACCTCCTGAATGCTAGCCAGACGCTCTAACCATTAAGCCACTAGAACTCAGACGGCAGAGCAAGGTTACTTTCGGTATTTAAAGCGGGGACGAGCCAGTCGGCAATGACTTGCTAGACTGCAAGCCGTTAGATGTGGGCAAATCTTTAGTTAGATGTCAATTTCCTAAGACTTTAACAGTAACAAACTGCAACTCAAAATTCAATATGTACTTGTTATTAACAAAAAGAGGGTCTTCAGACAAAAAGTTTGCCAGAAGCCTGGACTGCGTCTTGTTCCAAATAAGCCCATTTGTACTTGGAAATCACAAGTTCGAAAACTTGCCACGTTTGCGGTGAAAATTGGCAGACATTCAAATATTGGCAAATAGAAATGTTTCCCAATGTATACTGAGTCTACTTCAATCATACATTCTGGTCTTGCTTCGTTTTTTGTCCATTCGATGTTCCGACGATTGTGCGAAAATTAGGCTATCGCCGCTTGATCACAGGAATAATAGAATGCTGCCATGGAACACGGGACTGCATGGACCTCGGTCTGCGGTCTCAGTGAAAGACTGAGGATAAGGTTTTCCCGGTACGGACCAACCATGTTTTGGTAAATAATTTGTTTTCATATCCCTTTCCCTCTGTGCATATCTTTTAGATCGAGAGGTCTTTACCGTATGAAACCTGGCCTCTGGTTAGCCAATCAAAATGAGTAATTAGCTAGGAAACCGGATTGGCTTTAGTTAATCTTCAGAGTTATTGCCAATTAATTATTGGTTGGAATATTTGGATTTGATACTTTTCTTTAAATGTAAATCCGGGGATAGTAGGTTAAATATTCAAAATTGTGTATCTTATCCAGATAATCGTACGAGAAGATCCGGGAACCTAAAACAGTTATTACGTAAAACATCTTTATTTAGAGATACACTTTTTGTAAGAATTGCTCATTTGTGGAACGCTTTACCGGACGGTATAAAAGGTACTACATCTTTAGTAAAAAAGCAGCTTAAGTCGTTGTATTTTGCCAGACTGAATAATGGTTTTGTAACTGATAACTTTCGTAGTCACAAAATAGTAGGTCCAAAATGTAGAAAAATCAATGCTAAGTCAATTTAGTTAATTTAAATTGATCTGTATTAATTGCTATATAGGTGGTTTATGGGTGTACTATCTTGAAGGGGACTTAGTGTCCTACCGTGATTACACTAATCCTTTGGGAAAATTTAAAAAAACAAAACAAAATAAATAAATAAATAAATAAATAAATAAATAAATAAATAAATAAAAACTAAATAGCCTGTTCTTCACAGTATGTTGTTTAGGGTGCTTACACCCAAGCGTATTCGCGTCCATCCAAGCATATGCAAATGATGCATACATCCAAGCGGGTTCAAACGTAGTCAGAACGTATCGCAACATAATTGAGAAAATACCTCTGGGTAGTCGAAGCCCATTAGGTCGGTCCTCATACTATCAGTTTGGGGAACTTACCTTCTCCACTGCTCGCTTATAAATCAATTTATAATGTTCTTTAGTGATTTCTTTGTGCCGATAGAACGGTTTTAAAGCTTCCTTTACTTCGTCTGATATCTTCTGGGTGCGACGTAGCCGCTCGATACCCTATCATGAAAGAAAATTTCATGACAGTTGAAGTAATATTTGAAGGCCGAAAATGAGGGCTTGACTGAGGACTGGAACAAATGCCAGGTACTTCCCTGGCATTTTAAACTCGCTCACGTGGTATAATTCGGCGGGTCTGATTGAACAAGTTATTCATGAATTATTAATGAGTTTGAGAAATGTATTCCTACTCATGTTCGTGTCCTCATGCAAGTCATTAGTTTACCGATGACTAATGTAAAAACCGGTTCGAGCAGCCCACTATTTAAATTTGCAGCTAGCTGAAACTGATACCAATCAGCTATTCTGAAGTTTCAAGAACGCATGGGCATAGCGCGGATGATTTCGGGAGAGTCGGGATAAAATTCACTTAGCCCAAACGTTTCATGGCGGATATACCGGTCGCACGCACATTATCTGGCAAAAATTGTAAATGTAAAAGCATCAAAGGCTTGAGAAAGAGACGTCACTCTTCATCATCGCAACAATTCCTTCATACAAAACAAAGCTAATTTTCAGTTCATATATATTTTAATGAGATTACAGTTAAAGGAAATTGAAGGTATGCCCTCAGAACGCTTCCTCAAATCTTTATCAACTTCATGGAAGCAATCCTTGCCAAACAATTAAACGAAAATATCTTGTAACCGGAATAAAATTATATTTGTCACAATATTTTGACAAATTCGTCTTAATATTTTAGTAAATTTAAGTTTAAGTATTCCAATACCTTCCGAAACTTCCTCAAATCTTCGACGGTTTTATATTGATGATCTTCACCGAACTGTTAGCTGATGAGGCTATAAGGCTCACAATTTTTTGCCAGTCCACATATCGCAGTGCGCATGCGTTCACTTAGGTTGCACATATGACCAACTGGCAACTTAGTTTACCATCTGAGCCTTGGTAGCTCAATTGTTAGAGCGTCTCACCGGTCATCAGAAGGTTGTGGGTTTGATTCTAGGGCTCAGAAATCGTTTTTTTAAGATGAGGAGGTTGACGAACGTTCGGTGGTCGTCTAAAACTAGTCCGTTAACTACTTTAATCCCAGAAGATAACTTAACAGATAGAAACGTTTAGTTTTGTACAAAGTTGGAACGTGTTTATCCTTTTATGTGAAGCTTAACAAGAGCGAAAATGTATAACAATAACAACAAGAACATCTAAAGGGAAAGGCCTCACACATCGAGACATGATTTTCTGAAAATAGTCCGAAGGTGCAGGCGGAAAAAAAATTAAATACATAAACTCACCTCCTCCCGTCTCTTTGTAGCATCAATACTGCTCAATTGCCCAGAGGCTTCAGGAGTTCCCTGTTTGGTAGGATGAACTACTGCAACAGGTCGGGGACAACTGCTAACAGATGTGAGGACCGGCAATATCCCAGTTTGAGAAATTGATGTAACAGTTTCACAACTTACTAACTCAGGTCTATGAAATTGGCTGTCAAACTCCGGCTTTTCGATCTCAACAGTGGTTCTTGAGCAAGCCTTGTCAGTTTTATCGAATTCATCGTCAGTTAAAGCTGATTTTCTCTGATTTATCGTCTCAATAATACTAAGGTTCGTGACGGTTTGTTTTTCAAACGAAGCAGTTGTACTAGAATTTTTCGGAGTTATTTTAGTAAACTCAGTCGAAGAATGATTCACAAAATGCGATTTAGATGTACGATTTTTCTCGGAATTGTCGCCGTCACCAAATTTCGTGGAAGTTGAGCTCGTCTTCTGTAATTGACGAACGTTCACAGACGATACAGAATTCCGTCTATCACTTGAAACCACTGATTTGGTTTTGTCGACTTGACCACCGCATGTAGTAGAATTCTGAGTAGCACTACAAGTATACGAATTTGGTTCATTATAATTGCGACTTTTTAAGGATGATGTCAAATCCAGGGCGGTGCTTTGGACGTTCGAAATGGATTTATCGTTGTTTATTCTCTTTTCGGTAAGAGGACCTTTTCTATGGGTTATCTTAGGCAGAAGATGGAGAATACCGTTCCTAGGCTGAGAATGACCAAAATTCTGAAAAGTCACTGTTCTTTTAGCCTTACTTGCGGAAGCATTATGTTTCGACCGACTCACAGATTCCGTATCCCGAGAATCCTCTTGTCTAGTCTGTCCGGACACACCAGAAGCAGAAGTCGGTTTCTTTCGCGGTATTTTATAGGAAGAAAGTGTACTGGTCCTTGCACTGTCTTTTAAAGATTTTGATAGTCTTGGCTTTGAACCAGTTTCTCGAGAGTCTCTAAAAACGAGCATTCTTTGTTCATCATCACTTTTTAATTTGCTCATCAACTCTGAAACACAGGGCTCCTTATCGGATCCCCAGCTTACTGTTGTCGTGAGAAGTCCACCGCGTGATGTTGTATGTGTATGGTCTGAACCTCCTTTACTCTTTTGACAATTCGTTTCAAAGTATTTTAGACGCTTCTTGTTCACATCTAAAGTTGAGCCTTCCGCGCGACATCTTGGATTATCTTTCTTCTCCTCGTTATCCCGATTATCTCCGTAATCCCGGCTTAACTTTGTCTTTGCCTGGTGCTTTTCTCCACTTGGTACTATTTTTTTAGTTGCCTCATTCACTTTTGTCAGTGAACTAGGTCTTATTTCTTTACAAGCAGTATTTGTAATCACGATGGTCGTTCCACTGGACGAATGCTCTTTTTTATCTGCTTTTTTAGCTGGGTCGTCAGGTGATTCAGATTTTGTACCTTCTGGATCTTCAGAAATCTTCACACGACCCTTTTTATCTAATGATAAATCTTTATGGTACAATGTATTCAAACCGGTGAAGATAGATCCCAGTAGGTCAGGATTAGAAGTTGTCAACAACCTAAAATGAATACACCAAAGTTGCCCTCAAAAAGCTGTAGACGTAACGCAAAATTATTAAGTATAAATTTCTTCCGTAACGGCAGCAATAACAACAAAAGCAGCCGCAACAACGACTACTACTACTATTACTCCATCAATAGTTGAAGAAGTCATAACATGATACACAAGTATAATTCTCAAACTCATTAACAGTTCATCAACCATAAACAGAAAAAAAATTAAAGTTTAATTGCGTTTTGAAACTGGAAGGAGCTCCAAGCTTCAGGTTTGGAAATATTTCAAGGTTCTTGGACTCAGAAACATTTTAGAACTATCAGTAGTATGGGCAGATGCACAGTCGTTTATTTGAGAAGTCGGTTCAAATACTCGACGTCGGAATTCGCCGGGATTTCGCAGTCCTCGAGTACTAAGACTTTGAAATCCGAGTAAAATATTTCCAGCTCGTATTTCAAATATTACGTAAGCATTTACAAACCTGCAGGCCTTAATTCATTAAAAAGGTAAAACATAAAAACAAATTCATAGATACACAACAACGGTAACTCCGAAAACCGATAACATATTTAATTTATTCGACGTTTCGACTAGGCTTTAGTCATCATCAGGAAATGATGACTAAAGCCTAGTCGAAACGTCGAATAAATTAAATATGTTGTCGATTTTCGGAGTTACCGTTGTTGTGTATTTTATTAAAATAGTGAGTGGTTCCCGCAAATTCATAGATACCTTTGGTATTCCGATCTTGGTTGTGTAACATGAGCCGGGGCATCCACAATTGGCGAGTATTCGAGACTGTAATCGCTTCCAAATAAGGAGAAGCTTGCTGATGGTTCCATTTCGTCAGGCAGGACATATCTTGATGGCGACACATCGTTACGAAGTCGTTTTCTTTCATTTTTCGCCTCTAATTTGCCTTTTAATTCGTGTGTTTTCCGTTTTCTTCGTCTTCTTCTCTTTCGTTTCTTTTTCGCTTTACGCTTGCTGCGCGACACAGATGACGAATCACCTTAAGAGTGAAAAAATCCAATTTACGCAGGCAGTGAAACGTCATAGTAATTTTTGCTAGTACGTCATCTGTTACAGTTACGCTTGTGAAAATTACAAGAACTATCAAAAATTCAATAAAGTGCATGACCATTAAACTATGCTCAATCCTGTAAAACAGTTTGCCTAATCGTCCAGGTTAGTGTAGTCTTGAGAAAGACTGTTGGTGGAAGCGACTGACGTTTCGACGGCCTCCGCGCGGTCATCTTCAGAGTCACTGATGACTACAACCAAGTAGAAAAGTCAAATCTCTATGAAAGTGATTTCAGTATTTGAAGTTACTGCTATCGATAGTTTGGTTAGGAAGTCGTGGCGTTCATGTTGGTGGAACTTTACCAAAAGAATCTCATTAACATGTATTGTATGCCAGACGAATTTTTTTGCTGATCAAACTGTGGAACGCGTGAAAAATGTGAAAAACTCTGAGCTCCAGACAGAACTCGAACCCGCAACCTTCTGAAGGCTAGCCAGATGCTCTAACCATTGAGCCATCAGGACTGAGATGGTAGAGCAAGATTACTTTCGGTATTTAAACCTAGGACGAGCCAGTTGGCAAATTAATATCAAGCTGACGATTACCGACATCTAACGGCTTGCAGTCCAGCAAGTCAATGCCGACTGGCTCGTCCCATGGCGCTCCATAGTTTGATCAGCATAAGATTTCCTAAGACATTGAATTTCTTTTTATTGAGGAAAATTCGACCGTCGTAGCCGTTCTTGTTAACTTTTTAACTCTAAAAACGTTTAAAGATGAGGATTTGTGTAAGAACTACCTTGCCTACTGGATGATCTCTCGTTTTGCTGACGGGTTCGATTTCGTCGGCTTCCAGTTTGTCCACGAGTTCTTTGACGTGCTCTAGTTGTTGCCACGGTTCTGGCACGGTGTCGCGTGGCGGTCGAAGCACTGGAACGAGATTCACGTTGGCCGATCCCTTAAAATCCCAAAGAAAAAATCGGGTAAGTTTACCTCTGACATAGCCTGAAGTTACTACACGTCTCATTATTACATAATTTGTTCACAACTCTCGGAAGCTTACTTTGCTTCCTACGCTAGCCATAACCCTAACCCTAACCTATTCCCCATTCATTATTAAAATTGTCTGAAAAGACTTACACGCTCAAGCTTTCCAAGTGGGTTTGAAGCCTTTTAAGCCAGAGTAGAGTCAAATTAGGTCTGATTCTCCTCCTGGCTGCGTTGGAAATTTGTTCGTTTACGTCTCATGCATGATCTTCATGGTAATTGCCTCGCGTATTACTAATGCGTTTGAGAACTACAATCATGGCCAGAAGTATCTGGGAGACGAAGACTCACGATTAAATTTTCCTGACCCCGTATTCAATACACTTTTGTATCGCTGACATCCCAGATATTAAAAGCGATGGAAGGTTTTACGTTAAACTTTTTGTTACTCCAAGTAATTGATAAATTTGATCCCAAACAATTCGCTTGCCATAAAAATCTACCGCTCAGGACCTGGTCTACCTTCTTCACTTAATTTACGCTGATTTTGAGAAAGGCCACTGTTCCATTAGAGTATTTCTGCAGACTTCAGAAAAGGATTTGACCTGGTAGACCGTAACATTAGTTACATACAAGCAAACTCAATCTACAGAGCGTAGAGAGTGTAGGTGTTTGCAAGCTTGGATATAAACAACGAAAAGCTCGTTCTTC
>JBAHVQ010210039.1:0-12211 GCA_036872915.1 Nanipora kamurai
TTAGGAACGCACTATTAAATATGAAACACGCGTTATTCATTACGGGTTTTCCCTTAATAAAGGGCAAATGCTGTAAAAAGAATACAAAACAAGTAAGGAAATAAGTGGGATTTTCTTTTGAATAGATGGACCACTCTTAATGACGGTGAAATGACGTTTTTTAACAAATTAAATGATATTTTTTTAGTAAATTCGTGAACGAGAATTATGGGTAAACTCACGAACATGAACTCTGGAACAGACGGTAAAAGGCCCGGAGACAATGGATTGGCCCCCAATTTACTCAAAATGGCGGGTGTTCCATTTGTTACTAATTTTCGGCTCCCATGTCCTCTCTAGTCTTATATGGTCTCTGTGAGCGGACTCCTGTCAACGGGTTAATCAAAAAGTGAAGCCAAAAATGGCTGACACGGAGCCATTTTGATAGTTTTCGCTAGGCCCCCACGCGGATTTGGTCGTTAGTGTTTAGTCCTCTCAGAACAATTGACACGGGGTTTTTTCCGGTTTGAGTTAACGTTAGAGCTATTGTTTGTGTTATGGACTGGTTCTCGTTAACGTGACCGCGAGAGAGACTGATGGGAACTACCAAAAGGGCCCCATGTCGGCCATTTTTGGCTTCACTTTTTGAGAGGCAGTCAGCTTTCCAGTCATTATGTCAGTTTAGTACAACTACCAGAATACTTTGCGACAATTTCCTTCTCATGCGAATGTTTAATTCCCAAAGAGAACGGATATTCAATTAAATAGATTAATATCCCAAACAAGATTTCGAACAGCACTGTTCCATCGCTCACTGGTATTGTTATCAAATTTACTGGAATAATTGGGGTTAAGGTACCTTCACACGACAAACAAAAGTTTGCAACATGAGTTGGCAAACCCTGATAAACAACCTGGCCCAGACCGATAACACAAACATGTTGCAATCGTGAACTGATTCTCATCCCCAGAGCCCCTGACAAGAGCCAGAGGCTCCTGGGACGAGAATGTCGTTAAACCACATTATCAACCGCACTACAAATAGTTGTTTTGCACTCGTTCTCTAGCGATGAAAAAACGGAATGTTACGTTTATTTGTATTTATTAGTCAGAATCTACTGAAATGATACTTTCCACTGAAATGATACTTTAAATATAACAATGAAATACAGTTATACAATGAAACAAATGCGTAGCTTGTTCATTTAAAATTGAAAGTTCCGGAGTGTGGAAAGTTCCTCTATGTACGTGAACTTCAGTGATTCGCCGGCACAGTGTATGGCATTTATAATACAACAATATCTAATACTTCAGTATTCCTAACAGATAATCAAGCCAGCTACTCGCTTCGATTGTTCATACTGTTATTACTTATTTAAGCATGTCAACTAGCTGCCTATACACTAATAAAGTACTAAACAATTATTAATTCCGGTTAATAGTTTTAAAAGTTATAGATGAAAGAACTGAAGATGGCTAAATGAACCAAAGGTTTGGCCAATTAACATGCGGTAAAATGCAAAGATCAAGACTTCATCGAAATATTTTCTTGGGTCAAAACAATCTTTCTATTTCACGGCCACTCAAAATTTAACCTTATCAAAAGAATTAAAAAATATATGGTCAATTCAGTTTCTCAAGAATGTTACAACAAACAGTAAGTTATTGAACTAATCTGGCCGGCTGAACAATTTCAACTAATTCTAATTTGTCAATTCAATTTTGTCACACGGTCTAACTTTGGCAACACTTTCCGGCAATCAGAAGGACACCGAACACCGAAGTCGAGATATAGTCCTTATACAGTCCTACCTAAGTATTTTTGACACTTCCTTTTGTGTAAAACACGGTATTCATTCACAATTATGAAGAAGTATTATTCTAACTCTATTGGCACCGAAAACCTGGCCAACGTTCATAAAATTCAAAGTCGATTAAAATACAGTGTTTGTCGGAGACGGGTGTTTATCTCACCCTTGATAATTCTTGTCGCACGGCTGAAATGAGAAAATAAAACGTTTTCAGGAAATTACAAATCTAAAAGATGAACATGCGCCTAGCATTTCTAACATCTGGTTTTGATTCCGTGCCAGTCAACTCACCCTGGATAATATCTGCTTTCGCGGCATCCAGTTCCTTCCTGAATTCAGCAAGGATTTCCTTCAAATGAAAAAAAGGTAATATCATACAATATTCAATGAATAATAAGCATTGACGCTCGATAACATGAGATGGTAAATTGGATTGGTGAAGGGAATTTTCTAGTGTCAGAATGATCAATGATGTACTCTAAGGCCCAACCGGGACATGTTTCGAAAAATGCAACTATACAGCGCCACGACCCTGTAAATCAAGCGTAGTGCTCCGCCAGTTGAGCTAACAAGGCCACTGTCGAGAGCACACCCGCGAATGTTTTTTTTTCTTTGTTTTGAGTATTAGTAAAAGTGGTAATGTCGATGGAGTGAAGGGTCTTAAAATACATATTATTCTGACACTCGGACATTCGCTTCACCATATATTTATCATTTCATATGTTTTTTTGACATGTTTGTGGAAGTTGATCGCCCAGGTCAGTGTAGTCTTGAGAAAGACTGTTGGTAGAAGTGACTGACGTTTCGACAGCCTTAGCGGCTTTCATCCTCAGAGGTTCAAACCAATTAAAATTATACTTCATAACTCGCTCCGATATTTTATGAAAAATTTTTCAAATTGAAGTATTCATTTTTGTGTTTTTAAGTGATTTTTTGTCTGTGTTTCAGCTGGAGGTAATGAACAAACAGTGAAAAGTCGCGTAGGAGACTAAAATTGACGTGCAAAACCGCGTAGGTGACTAAAACTGACGTACAAAACTCACCTCCATGTCCGCCATGTTTGGCTTTACCTGAGGGTGGCAAGGTGTCTCCATATATATATATAGCTCACTGATGGGCACATTTTGATGAGACACCCGCAGTCCAGTTATATATAGGTCAGTGGTCAATCCCACTTCCCCAATTTCTATTGGATTCAGTTGTAATTGTTACAACCACTACTGACCTGCATATAACTGGACTGCTTGGTGTCATTACACTTCAGTCATGAAAAGCGAAACCAAACAGGATGGCGTCAGCATTCGATTTATGGGTCCTTCTGCTAAAGGTGGACAGCACTGACCGATATTTCAAGCTGAACAGTTGGCACCAATTTCGAATACACATATACATTTGAATACAGTCGAATTTTGGATCTCTTATTGCAGACAATATTGTGTAGCTTATTCTGTCTTGCTATTCTCGAGGACACTTCTGGTAAACTGTTGTGTTTGGTTTGTTTCGGGAAGGGTAAATGGCGATATTTACTTTGCTTGGCATTGTAATGGCATTTCTAGTTACAATCCCCCCGGGGGGACTGAATATCGTCAATCTAACGAATCCTAATTTTATGGACGGGATTTTTCGACCAAAGTAAATGTTCAGTGTTAGTGATTTACAGATAGATCATTCGAAGTAAGATCCTGGCATACATTAAGAAATATTAACAAGCAGTCATTGATGCAAGGAAGAAATTACGAAAGCCGTATTTACATTTAATGCAAGAAACGGTAAATATTTCGTAGATTGCCTCAAAAAGAGAAGAGATCTAACATTTTGGAAGCTCCCAAAGCATTCGTTTTCGTTTCCCTTCCAGAAGACTAGTAAGAATCCACTTTGTGCGTCAGGCCATTTTTCGTACCGGACAAAGTTGGAATCCATCGCAGCAACAACCGTGGACGCATCCATGCGTCTGGAACGCGTGCTGAACGTATTATTGGTATTAATTCAGAGGATGTAGGAGACAACTTTGTCAGGATAAAACAAATATTTTAAACAGATGACAAATTTGATAGCTTTTTTCTAAAATAAAGAATGATATGTTTTCCTTAAAGAATAACATAGGCAAATAAAAGTTTAATGAAGAAGGGGTAAAAACATCTTTTAAATTTGCACTGAGCCTCATTGATCCCATTTTCAATATTCTGTTTTTCTGAATATCCGATTATCAGTTGTGTGAGATGTGTCTTGAAAATCTTTGATATATAAATCACATTAACGTTTTGTAATCTACTATTACACATAATATTTCAATTTTCACCAGTAGACAAGTGTTTAATTAATTACAAGGTCTTACTTTTTTATGACAATCGTCATACAGCAGTGCATTTCTGCATTTAGCACTTTTTGTTTGGTTTTTTTTTTTGGTTTGTGTTTTATTGGTTTTGTTTTTCATTTCTTATTGGGGGGCTGGAGGGACAGACTTATTAAAGATTGTCCTCGTAAAGTACTTTCTTCCATACCACTTACCATAACATGTGATTTTCAAAACCATTCCAAAAATTAAAAGTGTGGACATAATTGTAATTTTAAAAGGCGACGAACTGTTGCAGCAATGTTGGCTGATCAATACTTTAATATCTTTACAACTGCCTGTTGTAACGTTTGACAAACAATT
Organism: Nanipora kamurai; assembly: GCA_036872915.1. Taxonomy (NCBI): domain Eukaryota; kingdom Metazoa; phylum Cnidaria; class Anthozoa; order Scleralcyonacea; family Helioporidae; genus Nanipora; species Nanipora kamurai. Next base: position 4,447 of record JBAHVQ010210039.1, read on the forward strand.
CAAATAACACATACATGAATTCGAATTTTGAATCGTTCTGTTGAGCACTGTTTTCTCTTTATTAAAGAGGAAAAAGTTTAATAAACTTGGAAGCAAGCATCCACTCTGTTGGCAGTGCCTTCCTTCGCCAGATGAAAGGCATAACTGTCACGGTAAGCTTGATCGTTCCTGAACGAAGCAGTTAAAGTAACGGATCTACGTTCTCTCTAAGGCTCGCAAGTTTAGCAGAATACTATCTTTATATTCTCCAAACTGGTAAGGACGGGATTTTCCATCCGGTAACACTCGGGTAATTATTGGATGTAGAATATGCCCTCGGGCACGTGACTGAAGGCAATTGAATTGCTCTTATAATTTTGCCATTTCAGATCTACCTCTGACAGCTGGCTATTAACAAGTAGTCTTTATTATGTCAAGGTACATTTCCAAGTGTCCAAAAAATATCACTCTTGGGCCTCCGGCTGGAAATCAAATCCCACGACCAAGCAAATCAAGTACAGTGCTTTGCCAACTGAGCTACGATGGCCTTTGCCTAGAGCGTGGTTATGGATCTTACCATCTTTATCCCTAAATCAGGGACTATTTCCTGAAAAGGGATTTGAGGACTAGGGGTCCAACAAAATGTTGCCGCACAGTCTTAATCCGGACTGACATGGGCGAGGGCAGAAGCATTGTTTCCCTCAATATCTTCATCATTAACGTCTTTCAACAATGTTTTCAGCTAATATTATAAACCATACATAACCAAGTAATAATTTATTCTTATATTAAAGTTTTAATTACCATCTATTGTACATGATATGAACATTGTAAATCAAAGCCACACTACGCGAGTTCATCTTCTACTCTTTTATCACATTCTGGTTCGTGATTTCCACCTTCCATATTTTCAAGTTTCCGATCAATTTCCTTTTGAACTATTCGCAGGTGTTCTTCTTCCATATCGTTCAGCAGAAGTAAAACCGCGGACAAAACATTACAGTTCTGAAGAACAAATGCGTACAATCAAATATTCAAATGATGTTCCAAAACAAAACTGAATTCCGCAGCAAGATAATACTTGATCAATCCTGTGAAGTTTTGCATGGTGATAATCGATATACTATGTAAAGTTTGTGGAACACCATGTTTTATTTTAATGCTAAGCTTTCGACCTTTGACTCAGGACTTCATCAGAACAATTGCCAACGGCCCATTGGCTCACGTCATATATACGAAGCAACTAATTAAAAATCACGCAAGACAGCAACACTCCAATTTTAATTAACTAAAACTAAAGACAACTGAGTAAAAGAATTAACCGAACAGAGCCGTCCATGTGCTGTCCTTCTTGGTAAATCGTTGGATTTCTTGCTATTTCAATGGATTCTCTCATTCGCCGGCTGAGGTACTGACTGTCGGTAGCTAGAAGCGAATTGGAGTGTTGCTGTCTTGCGTGATTTCTAACAGTTGCTTCGTATATATGACTAGAGCCAACGGGCCGTTGGCAATTGCTCTGATGATGTTCTGAGTCAACAGGTCGAAAGCTTAGCATTAAAATAAAAGTGGTGTTCCACAAACTTTACATAGTATAAGATAATACTTGATTGAAGGTATTATGTAAATGTCAAGTGACTCGCAAAAAGTGTTGACAGAAATTGAATTCGAACTAAACTCAGTGTTTCGCCAAATTTTGGTTATTAGTAGTTTTGGTCTCCTGAAGTTATTCATTATAACGTTAAAACAAAGGTTGGTCATAGCGAGCACCTTGCAGTTCACTACTCTAGCGAAATAACTGGAGTTAAAAATATGGTGGCCCAGACAATATATTTAAATAGAGGCATAACAAAGACAGATTATGAAAATTTTAATGAACTGACGTTTCGTCGTTAAACTCGCAACATCTTCAGAGTTAAGATAAAATTACAAAGTCTCGGCTTAAATATAATAGGCTATTTACAAAAATAGAAGGTGATGGGACAAGAGTGAGAGGTAAAACGATACCGAATGGTAGGGATGAGATAAAACAACAAGAGAAGGATGTGAAGTTAAAATAGAGTTAAAGAAACAGATCTAATGTTTGTGTTAACTAAGGTATTAAGTTTCTGAATAAGTAAACTTTCTCTAATCAAGAGTTCGGAAATGGAGGGGCAAGAGGTTCAAATCGAAAAATCATTAAGCGAGACGGAATGGCCGGTACTTTTATGGTGTGCTAAGACCACTAGCTAAGACGCTAGATAACGAGGTCAAGGTAACAGGTTGGCCAGTGAGAGCCGAAATTCCCATATGTTCGGAAACACGCGTGTGTAATTGACAAGAAGTTTCCTATAAACAATGAATCACACCATTGATGCTGAAATCTCGAGAGCTCTCGCGTGGTTTATAAATTTCTGTTATTCATTGCATATAGGCGAAATTTCTCGTCATTTCCACACGCGTGTTTCCGAACATATGGGAATTTCGGCTCTCATTGGCAAAACTGTTACCTTGACCTCGTTATCTAGCGTCCGAGCACACCAAAAAAGCACTGGCCATTCCGTCTCGCCTAATGATTTTTCGATTTTAACCTCTTGTCCCTTCATTTACGAACTCTTGATTCGAGAAAGTTAACTTGTTCAGAAACTTAATACTTCACTTAACGCAAACATTAGATCTGTTTCTTCAACTCTATTTTAACTTCACATTCCTCCCTTGTTATTTTATCGCATCCCTACCATGTGGTATCGTTTTCCCTCCCACTCTTGTCCCATCACTTACTATTTTTGTAAACAGCCTATTATATTTAAGCCGAGATTTTGTAATTTCATGTTAACTCTGAAGATGCTGCCGGTTTAGCGACGAAATGTCAGTTCATTACAATTTTCATAATCTATGTCTTTGTTATGCCTTTATTTAAATATATTATCTGGGTCATCATATTTTTAACTCGAGTAAGATAGCCGCCTGGATCATCAGTTGCTACTATTTAGCAAACTAAATTCTAAAAGCAAAAAACTCTACCTTTTCCAAACAATAGCTGGAGCTGTCGTGAACTGCGTAGTCAGTTGGTTACGGTAATCCTAGAAAACTAGCTCTCTTCCTTACCCTTGAGATTTCTCCTGAGTTAGTAAGCAAGCAAGTTTAAACTAAACTGTGCAAATGATGTCAACCTTTTTCCATACTAACTTGACTACTCCGACCAATATTTTTTGCTCGTTTCACGGGTGTTTTTTTTCCAGATTCATTTAACTTACTTTAAAAAAACTCCGCTGACTTACTTTTGTATCTGTAGTTGGCCCATTTTCGTCTGATAATTTAGGTACTTTTTTCGGTGTTTTCTCCGGTGCTTTTTCGTCGTTGACAGTTGATTCTTCAATCAAAAGTGGTTTTAGACCAAGCTGGGTTCGTAACTTGCTGCAACGGAAACAGATTGTTATTGAATGACATGTATTAACGACAAGAATATGTATTTATAAGATAACACGAGCTTGACGAACATTCACGTACCATTTCTCCTGTTTCTACAAGTAATTAATGAAACAGAACACATTTTTCTGTATTCACTTCGAGTTATATAAACACTGGAGGACGTCTGGGAAATCTAACATGGTAGAAATATTCACCGTACGGGAAGGTAATCCCACAGCCGTTTCTCGTTCTCCCAAACTTCCTCTTGAGTCACTATTACTCGATGGAAACACGAGCAATGTTTTCCACTTCCTTAATGCACTGAATATGTACATGTACGCATGCTCAGGGAATGATAATGCGTGTATCTCACTTCCTTTTTGCTGTATTACTGCATGGTGAGACAACCATTAGTGCAGTGTATGACTACGATTAGCAACTATGGACAGCTATTTTGTCCTGTTAGGGATGGTCAGCACAGTGTAGCTGATGGTAAGCTAGCACATCCCACGCACATGAATATCTATAGGTATATGTATACTTATACGTAAGTTTATACCAGGGTTCGTACATATTTGGAACACTAAAATTCCATGACTTTTCTATGACTTTCCATGACAACTTGTTTAAGGAAATCCATGAACTAGAAATACTGGCGACTTGTGCAATGGAAAACAATCACCCAGGCCTTTGGTACAAATTAACCATATTCCCAGAAAAAGCGAAATCCTGAAATCCTAAGAAATTCAACTACCTTGACAAAAAGCCAAGTAACACAGAAAATCTTCAAATTCTGAATATTGGGCGAGTTGTGTTGAAGTTTAAGTTGTTTGCTCTCTTAAAAAAGTTCAATTTTCTGACGATTTCCCACTGACCAGCGCTAATTTTCCAGGTTTTTCAGACCTGGATTTTGAAATTTAATTTTCCAGGATTTTCCAACCCTATGAACCCTGGTATATGTACGAGCATGTACATGAATATGTACCTGTTTATTTATACGAAAAAGTATATAAGGATATTCATATACATATATACTTGCATGTCAATGTAAATACGATTGTATATATCAGTTTGGAAACCATTCTTAACAAGTCGTTCCCCCCCTTGAACTATGTGTTTAATTTATAAACTACGTAGAAAATAAATACTTATTGACTTACTTGGTTTCATGAAGTAAATCATTAGAAGATGAATTGACATTTGTATGCTCATTATCACCTGAGCAGGATGAAAGTTAACAAATTTTATCAGCAAGGTTAACATGAAACGTACCACAATTACGTTAGGTGACACAGGAAAACGTTTTACGTAAAAGTGAATGGTGAGGAAATTGCAAATCGAATACAAAATTGTCCTTCACATCCAAAAGGCTTCTAATTACTCATAATCGCAGTGGGTCGAGCAAAATGTCGTGACTTGCCAGTAGGAACACGTCAAATTTTTTGTCGAAGTAAAAAAATAGCCAGATAATTCAAACAATGATATAAAATTAGAGTGCTGCGTAGGCAGTTTTGAACGACTTGTAGAAAACCAAAAGGTTTGGGAAACTGCCAGAACTAGGATCTAGAAAAACTGACGTTTTGAGTGAAGGTCCTTCGTCGGAGTGAAACGTGACAGGTTTCATAAATTACGATATTTCGAGATAACAAATTTCCGCAATTGCTTTGTCATACGATTAATTTTTTTTTACCAGTAATATTGTCTAGTAATGTTTCGAAAACTGGGCAAAACGAGCCTTATAAACAAAGGTGAAGAGAAAAAGGCAAAACAGCATTATGTCGAAATGCACATGTGTAAAACAAAAATTTATAACAGTACTAATCTGTAGAGGACGTACACTGTTACGGTCAAGGAGTTAATGGCTGTGTTGGGAATTTGCTCACAGCCCATTATTACTAATGATCATTACCTGTACATCCATTGACGGACAATCCAAGGGCCACACTATCACCTACCTGAAGTTAAACAGAGTTGATTACATTTAGTAGTTACTGCCAATAAGCTTGGAGACTGAACGGGGCATTTCCGCTATTGGGAAAGTTGGGAACGAACGTTTGATTATAAATTCTCTTCAACTGTTGAGGAATTCAGCTGCTTTCTGGTTCGTATCATTTTGCAGCAATTTTTTTCCTCTTTGCGAGTGATTCGACCTAATCCAGTAGTAATTAATCTGTTTCTTTTTTCATGAAAAGCTCATTCAATTTGCCATTAACAACGTCTATTTACATTCCTTGAAGTGCCTCTCCCCGATTGCCAACTTATAATCATAAAAAATAACAAAAGAGGATACAATAGTAATGAACCTTGCCATACTGTCATTTTGTATTTACATAAAAAAAGAGTTTTCACAGTTTGGTCCCCTTATTTCTGCACCCAGCAGCAAGCGCCCACCCCCTTTTGCAAAACTACGGATAATGACATGAACTCTTTCAGAATGACTTACCACGCTAGAGCCAAGATTGACGTCTGTGTAAATAGGGATATCGGTAGGAACTAGATACTCTTTCCCACATTTTGCTGCTTCATCAACTTCATCTAAACCAACCTCTAATGAATAAAACAACATTCTCTTTTTTTCTGCCTCAAAACTAACGAGTTGTTCTCAAGAGCTGACTTAAGCTGGTAATGGGGAGAGCTAGGGTCACATTTAAGCTAGAGCACGGGTAAGGAATAGGACAAACGTTACCTCTATCAAGCCCCCCTGAATTTCAGTGTCAGTTGAAATTGGCTATCACTGTCAAATTGGAACGCATATCACAATCGGCCTTTAACAAAACGAGAGGAATATTGGTGACGGGCAGCAGCGCAAGTATTTTTGGGATCGTTTGAAGGGACAGATTTCACGCTTGATGTTGTAAAAACAATGAAACTGTCGCTCCAAAACGATCCCAGAACACTAGCGCTCCTATCTCATCACCAGTCTTCCACTCGTTTTGGTAGGGGCGAATTAGTGTATACAGTCAATTTGATGAAGAGACTGTATGTATGTGAGAATGTAGATATTGTGTAGACCCTCGGACGTATTCCGCTGTAAAGATAAAATGCTAGTAGACGAAGGAATTCCATTAATTACGCAATAGTTGAGGCAGGAACCGCCCTATCCGCTCGCCAATTTGCCAAAAAATTTAGTTTGACGAAAATCCTGGCGAATAATCATGCTATAGATGCAACTGTGAAATACTAAACTATTCCACACTCTCTCGTTTGCGTAGTCGTTCGTTATCACAGTTTCGCTTCCAGCTTTTACTTTAAAAGATCGAAAGCAAAAAACTCTCATTAATTAAACAGAGATTTGATTGAGCAATTTAGTTCAGCAAATCAGCTGATGAGATCTTTTCTTTAAACTCATTCGGAATACCTCGCTGCTTTCTTGGGTAGCTTTGATAAGTTCTAATACGATAATGTATTATATCTTCTTTACATGTTCTAGTAGGTCACTAATATAAACTCCAGTTCCCAACAATCTTTGTTTTAAATATTGTTTATCAATGTTTTATTTGTTGGGGCCTTGGGTGGGTACAAACCCTGGCGTTTTGCCTCCAGCTGACCCAGGCTGACTACACGTCACAATTAGCCATTCACTAATAAAATTCTGAAATGCCTAATTCATTGACTCATACGCATGAAAACTTAGATTTGCCCCTGTTCCCCTCTCGTGCGAAGGTCAATTCAATGATACATAAGTGCGAACAATAATAAAAACAGAATGCAGCGTACACAGTGAAACGATGTGTAAATAGTCCAAAGATTGACAAATTGCTAAAATGGACACCACATCCTAAAGAGACTCACGTTTGGTTTTTCTGCTTTCACTTTCGCCAGTTTATGAGTCTTTTGGCTTTTTATACATAACTGCGCTCCTTCGCACAAACACATTCACACGTGCAAACGTCCGTACATGGGCACCGACGCAAGCAAATATGTACGTATGGACGGATATACATATATATACGTATATATATAGATAAGTGAGATTTTTTAAAAAATCATACGAAGAGAGTGCTCGATACTAGAGTAGAGCGAATTACAACAGTAAGACAAGGTAAACTTGGGTTACTTCATAAAGATTTACCACAAATTTGTTTCGTATGGCAAGCTGAGCCTGCCGCACTCGTCAGGTGGTGATCGCGTATGATGTTGGTGCCTAGGAAACTTGATAATGTCAACAGAGGTGACGTCATACAATAAAAATGCGGGATAAATTAACAAATATTACAGAGCAAGGTTTTTTTCCTATGACTACAAGTTGTGATTAGTTCGTTTCTAGAATTTAATGAACTTAGCTCAGGGTGGCAGATGATAAGGAACTTTTCATGCAAACTTAAATTACATTTTTTGTGCTGCTAGAATACGCCTTACACCGTCTGATAATTCTCCACTTAATTGTTTCTGGAAGTTA
>JBAHVQ010210050.1:0-12209 GCA_036872915.1 Nanipora kamurai
GGGGACGTAGCCTTTCTCCCAGCATAGGCAGAGTAGCTCATGGAGGTGCTGTAGTAGGGCCGGCTTGCCGCTCTTCAATACTTCTGGGGGAATGCCATCCTTCCCTGGAGCCTTCCCACTTGAGAGACAGTTGATGGCTCTACTGTGTTCATCCACTGTGGGCAGGTCGTCTAACTCCTCCATAACTGCGAGGTCAGGTAGGGCATCGAGGGCGGCGTCCGTCACCACGTTCTGGGTTGCGTACAGCTGCAGGTAGTGTTCCACCCAGTGTTCGAGCTGCTTGCACTGGTCTGTGATGACTTCCCCAGTCTTGGATTTTAGCGGCGCTGTCTTGGTGGCAGTGGGCCCGGAGGCTGTCTTGATGCCGTCATACATCCCTCTTGCGTTTCCACTGTCTGCGGCTATCTGGATCCTGCTGTACAGACGCAGCTAATAATCGTTTGCACAGCGGCGAGCGGTCTGCTGGGACTTGTTGCGTGCAGCTCTGAGGGCGTCGCGTGTGCTGGGGCAGTGGTTCTGCTTGTCCAGCAGGACGTCCCTCTTGGCTTCTGTGACTGGCTACAGCTCGTCCCAGTAGGCTTCGAACCAGTCTGCGCTCCGACGTTCCTTTTTCCCAAAAGCAGTGAGGGCTGATGAGTAGATGGCATCGCGGAGGCGGCACAACCTGCTGTCGATGTTGGTGACATCTTGCACTGGAGTGGCCATTTTCTCGCTAAAGGCGTCTTGAAACTGCTGGGATCTTGTTGGGTCTTGGGCGCTGCAGGTGTTCATACGTGGGAGGCCTTCGGTTTTGGTGCAGTGTATCTTCTTTGCCGTCAGTCTCACTTTGCTGCCGATGTGGGAATGGTCTGTGTCACAGTCTGCGCTGTGGAAGCTCCGGGTGTGAAGGACGCTTCTCGGGTCTGCACGCCTGGTGATGGCTAGGTCAAGCTGGTGCCAGTGTTTAGAGCGTGGATGTCTCCAGGAGACTTTGCAGCGTTCCTTACACTTGAAGTAGGTGTTGGTCACGCACAGACCGAGGTGGCAGCACAGTTCCAGCAACCTCTGTCCATTGTCGTTCACCGTGCCTATGCCCTGGTGGACGAGACAGGAGGACCAAGTGTCACAGTCGGCTCCCACTCGAGCATTGAAGTCTCCTAGGAGGTATGGTCCTTCAGTGCTGGGGGTGTTGGATACTGCTTCATCCAGTGCCTCGTAAAACTGGTCCTTGGCCTCAGGTGGGGAACAGAGTGTCGGCGCATAGACACTGAAGAGAGTGACGAAACCAGCTGTTGTGGACAGGCGCAGGGCGAGGATTCTCTCAGATCCACCGGTTGGTGGTTCAATGGATGCAGTCAGCGGATTCTTCACGGCGAAACCCACACCGTACTGCCTGGAGCTGTCCTGTGCCAGACCCTGCCAAAAGGTGTAGTTGGCCTCTCTGATAGAACCGCTGTCAGCCAGCCGGGTCTCCTACAGGCAAGCAATGCCGATGTTCAGTGTTGCTAGTTCTTTGTCGATGACTGCAGTTTTGCGTACGCCGTCGATTAGTTGAAGGTCGTTTGTGAGTCCGGGGCACATGGTCCGGACATTCCAGCTTGCTAAGCGAAGAGCTGGGGTCTTCATGTTCCTTCCTTTTCTACCTGGTGCGGGGATTTGCAGCTCGCTTGTCGAGATGATCATTTTTTTAACCCTTCGCACCCAGTAGAGCAGACGAGCTGTGGCGGGACGCCACCTTACTGGCTGGGGGTTGCCCAGCTTGATTCTGGCGGTAACTGTCCAATGAGACGCAATGATCTCTCCCACCGTCAGAAGTGGCCCCAGGCGCTCGTTTCCTACGCCAATCGGATTGAGCTTTTAACCGGTAACTGCCACTTCCCGTGTTGTGCCGATACCTTGCGACATCGCTGGAGTGTCCTCTCCAGGGCGCTACGAGCCTGGGCGGGTGATATGGAGAACTAGGGCTGCCCGGATGACAAGTTCCCCCTCTCGGCGTTGCGGGTGGGCTCCAACGGAAGAGATGAACCGATACAGTTGGTACCAGTGCAGCTGCAGGAGTTGCCGGAAGGCGACGCAGAAGGCCGTCCAACCGCCTTATGGGCTCCACTCCGGATTTATGTAGGGTTTACTCCTTAGCCTTTCCCTCTCCCGAGGATGCCCACAAGGCAGTGGGACCATTTTACCATGGTTGGAGCACGGCTGCAGGGAGTTCGGAGTTCTATGGACCCAGGGTCTTCACGCTGCGAGATTGTCCAGCACACCTAGGCACTTCATGGGTTAGGAGTTTTCCTTCTTGGGGTTGGAGACCTCATACGCCTTCACAGCCGTTGGGGAGAACCTCATCCGCCTGATCCGCCTTTGGGTATTCCAGTCTTCACTATTTGCCCATAGCTGGGTGGCTGGTGCGTGGGCACTAGGGCATATTCCACACGACGGTGGGCCATGGTGGTGCACGTCAAGGGGGCCATCCATCCTCCCTGGCCCAGTTGTACCGCGGGGTACTCGGTCGCACCATGACGTAGCAAGCTCAGTGAGAACAGGGGCGCCACGGGAAGGTTTTGCTACGGGCACAGTAATGCAGGAGAGGCCATATGCAGGGACCTCCTCCATCAGGCAGGGGTCCCGCGGCGATCACTGCACCTGGAAAGGAGAGGCTATGTGTTTCGCATCACTTTCCTTAGGGAGAGCGGGACGTTGTAGCACCAGACCTCACCCCTACACGCACACTTATAATTTAGATATCCAGAAGGCCTAATACACCAAGGAAAAACAAACGCACGTCCGGCTAGCTAGTGGCTAGCGCACGCTAGCTGGGAAAAGATCCATTCGAAAAATCCGACAAAAAAAGGGAACACACCAAAAGCCACGAGTGATTTGCCACACAAATCCGAAAAACCACACCAAGGAAAAGAAACGGACTCCGGTGCCAAGGCTCCTAGAACAGCCGCTGGACAGCACAGTCGGTAACAAGAGAGAATTCCTAGAATATCTGAAGTGCTGTGCAATCTCAACGATAAGTGTAGCAGTGGCTAATACCAGACCATGAGTCCAACACAGTCTCTTTTCTAGAATACCAGTATCGTGCAACCGATGGTATGGTCGTGGACACTATGGTGTGGCAAAAGCGTTTTTATAGCGGCTGCTCGATAGGTCAGCTCACGCACACACTGTAGGTTATGAACGGATGAAGGCAACTGAACGAACGAATTGACCATTAATAAGCCAAGGGGGACATGTCCTTGGAATTATTCGTAGAGCATAGTAAACGAGCGCAAACGCACGGCCCCAACTACCAGAAATTATGCGCTCGAGTTATCCACATTTGGCATAATCGCAGGAGTCAAACCAATCGAAGTGCAATGACAGGGCGTCATCCTGAGAGGACTTACGTCATGATCGAGGCACCCCTCGCGAAAGGTAAGTATAAATTTCTCTAGCGAAAAGCCACCTTTTCATAGCTGCACTTCGCACTGACGCATGTGGTACATACCGTACTGCTACGGCTAGTCGTTTACCTTCTAAACCTGCTACTTCTGACGTCTTTCGTATTCACTGCAACCACATGTACAGAAAATTGCCCCTCTCCAGGCGATTGCAAACGATTCCGGTTCGGAACTCGTTTCGGCTCCTTTCTCGTTCGTGCCTGCAATGGAAAAACACAAAACACTTGTCAGTAGCTGCCCCTAGATAGCTGGCTACACAAAACCGTTTCAACTGTTCTTCGACCACTTTTCCCTTCGTTTTCTGCTACCTGTTGTCGTTGTTGTGCTTTCCCGAAAAGGGAAGGGGCCGTACTAGGATGTAGCGCAAGACCGAGACTACCCGCGGCCAGGTCGAAGCAAGCTTCAATCCCATGGCCGAACTCCAAAAATCAGTTTAGTATATGAGCCAGGCGTTCCCTGGCATATCAGATGTTAAGCTGATAAGAACAGATGCTACACTTTCTCCTGTTTTGGGTGTCATTCCCGTACAGCGTTAGGGTCACCGACTGTGCAATGCTGGCCAGGGCTGTGTGCAACGGGACAAGCCTGTGGAGCTACCTTAGACTCAGTAGTCAGACCAAAGGGAGACGCCAACTCCCCTCCATTGCCTGAAACAACACGTTTGTGATACGGCGACAGCAGCTGAGCACTGCAGTATCAAAGCCTCACTACTGCCGCTAATGAGGTGGAGACTGAATAATGACTTGGAATGTCAACATGTGGGTCCTCGGATCTATCACCGGCAGCAAGCATTACCGGTGTGTGAGTCCCGGCGACCGGGCGACTCCGGGAAAAAGACCTAAAGAGACTGAACCGCAGTACAGTGCTAAACCCGACCCGCCTGACAGCTCCGGAGGGGGCTAATAGACGCATTGATGTTTGGTCATTCCGGGGGTTCGGTGCCTCTACTTAGCGCGTCGCGAATGGCGCCCCACGCTACACCCAAATGAGAGGAAGGCTCATCAGAGAACGTCAGCATGCCATAACTAGAGATCGACCCCAAGACGCCCCAGGCGAGACATTGGCTAGTGAATCGATCTCAAGCTTGGTGACGTTGCTCGAGTCGAGACAGGAAACGGAAAGACGACCGAATCCTGTCTAGGGTGTACCGGGGCTCTGGCTGAAAACCCTCAAAGCGATGGAAATTGCGGGCTATCCAGACGTGGTGTCGAATTAAACCCATCAATGCCGAAAATGCGGTCGGAATGCCGTCGAGTTTTGTGAAGGCAAACCGGATCTCACGCGATGTTGGGCGTGGGCAGATGGGTTAAAACGTCTCAAAAGGGAGTACAACCAGTCGGTCAACCAACAAGAAAAGTGACAGTCCACGAACAGATGTTTGAGACTCTCCCTACGGCCACAGTGGCACCACAGGGACAGTGTCATGCGCTGCACGGTCATATCGGAGGAGGTGTAAATTCCCCCAAACTGATTGCCAATCCACCCTAAGTGCAGAGAACTTCTCGATGCATCGGTGCTCGGTGGCGGAGCTCCGCACGAGTGCAGAGTACACCGCCCGGCCCCAGACTTCTGCCAAACGGAGTGGATCGCAACCTGTGCGCGGAACCACCCAGCCGCCGGGGGCGTGGTGACCGCCGACTTGGAGCCACGCAGAGAAAACCTCTCGCTAAAACGGCGGTAGCCGTCTCATAGTGGAGGTGCCGACCTGCCGGAGATTGTACCAAGTACCAAAAGAGAGGTAAACCAAGTAAGTTGATTATTACAGCTCTTCCCCGGGAAGATAACTTACGCGTGCGCGATGAGTTAAGGGTCGCTTCGAGTTTCGTCACACGTGACCCCCAGTCCTCATCTCCGGTGTTACTGAGACGACTTCCAAAGGCAGTGATGTGAGCAGAAGTCCACCGAAAACCGACAGGGAGGGAAGTACGATGGCGCCATGGACCGAAGAGGAGGCTATGGCATTTGCCAGGATTGAGCTTAGCACCGGAAGCCTTTTCGTACTTCCCGAACAACTGAACCAAAGCATGGACGGACTCGTCCGTCGTTAACAGAACTGATGTGTCGTGAGCATATTGTGAGATCTTTGCGCGCTTTCGACCTCCGGGGAGGGGAAAGCCGACGATGGAATGGTCCGCTCGGATCGCACATGCTAACGACTCTGCAACGAAGACATACAGAAGAGGCCAGAGTGGGCAACCCTGCCGAACCAGAGGGGAGATTGGAAATGGCTCTGTGGCAAAGCAATTTACAATCACCATGCTATACACATCCGTGTATAGGATTCTAATCCACATTCGAAAGGATGGTCCAAAACCCATCTTCACCAAGACCTTCTCCATGTAGACCCATTCTACCCTGTCGAAGGCTTTTTCTTGCTCAAGAGACAGTGCGGCACCAGGCACCGCCTCGCTGTTGGCGAAATCTACGACGTCGTGGAGAAGACGTACGTTCTCCCCACGAAATCTCCCCGGATGCCACAGGACTGGTCGGGTGACACGACCGATTCGATGACTTTGAGAAGGCGATTTGATAACGCTTTTGCAGCAATCTTGTGGTCCACACACAAGAGAGTGATAGGACGCCAATTTGCTGTGTCCAAGATGTCACCCTTCTTGAAGAAGAGCGTTACTGCACCAGTCCGTTGGGTTAAGGACAAACGACCACGACGATAACACGAGTTGACCACGTTAGCATAGTCAGGACCAAGTAATGCCCAGAACCGAAAGTAAAGCTCCGCGGAGAGTCCATCGATACCCGGGGATTTTGAGGAGGCTGTTTACTTGAGAGCTCTCAAGCACTCCTCCTCGGTGAGGTCTCCCTCACACAACTCGCTTTCGGCGGGGGATAATTCCCGCTCAAGGCTGTCAATAAACAATGCTTGATTCTCTTCCTTGAGATCTTGCGAAGGAAACAACCGGGAATAAAAATCCCGCCACACGCGGAGCATGTCTTCGGTCGATCAGGCGACCATGCCATCACGGCGTTTTACTCCCCTGATCAGATGCCTCTGACCTCAAACCTTCTCTTGGCGTAGGAAGTAAGCCGTAGACGACTCCCCTTCATCTGCCCACCGAACATTAGCACGCAGCTGGGCCCCCTTCGCTTCCGAAAGAAGCTCGGAAGTCAGCTCTGCTTTTTTTGCCTCCAAAAGAATGAGGAGTTCTTTACCGTCGTCGATTCGTTTCTGTAAGGACGCGACGGCAGCGTTTAACACTTGGATCTGACGTCTCTTGTCGCGGGACGATGCACACGACAATCCACGAATCAGTCGTTTTAAACGAACCTTTCCTACATCACACCAAGACGGGTGAGAAAGAAAACGATCTTTGTCCGAACGCCATTCTGCCCAAAATCTTTCGATTTCGCTGCAGAACGCCTCGTCCCGGAGGTGTGACGTGTTAAACTTCCATAGACCTTTGCCTCGATCAACTGCCGTTGGTAAGTTGATTTCTAGATAAACATAACTGTGACCTGAACGGAGGAAGGGAAAAATCCCGACCGAAAAGACGTAACCGAGATACCGTTCGGGTAGCCAGTTCATGTCGATCCGAGACCCCTGCGCGCCGTTGGGTCGTCGCCATGTGAACTCCTCGACACCCGGGTGTCGAGCGCGCCAAACGTCGCATAGCGCAAATGTCGACATGAGGTTCTTCAAGGCCGAAGACCAGTTGTACGCCCAAGGCGAATCTGGATTACAACCGAAGCGATCCAGACGGGCATCTACCACCGTGTTAAAGTGTCCGCACATTAACACTGGTAAGTGGGCGTCTATGACTGAATACAACGATTCGAAAAAAGCTGTCCCTTCGTCCCTGGTAGTAGGCGCGTAGAGACACACGACTTGGAAGTTCAGATCATCTCGGCCGAATTCCGTGATGACCGAACGACCGACATCGGCTCTCCAACTCTTGACCACCTGAAAGCAGGGTTTATAGAGGATAGCGAACCCAAAACTGTGCACGGAGCCTGGGGAAGAGACTACTTGGTACTTGCGTTTTTCATTTAAATTATTAGTGATAAACCAGTTCATAAGTTCCTGCTCCCTGGTCGCATGAGTTTCTTGCAAACATACTATGTAGGGCCCGAATATATTTAGCCAGGTCAACAGGGTGACCGGGTGGTCCCCGGTTCTAAGAACTTGTATGTTAAGAATAAGAAAGCTGATCATTGTTTGGGGTTAGTGAAAAGTTCTGGGGTGGCATCTGTGGATGCAAGAGGCGGGTTGGGAATGGTGTGACGGTTAGATTCGTGGGATCGTGGGTGGATGTTGCCCTCTTGGTTTATTAGAGGAGGGAGTCATTTTCGCCGCTTTCCGTCTCGGATAGTTCCGAAAGTTGGGCGTAGCGGTTCGACGTGCCTACCACTGGGGCAGGACGGTCACGCACCCAGCCCCCGCAGGGTTGAGGGGGGAGGCGTCTTTAGAGTGATCGTTTTGTGACTACGTGATTTACGCCTAGAGGAAATGCGGACAAAGGGTGTCTTTTCAGTGTCGGCGTCATATGCGTCCTGGGTGGTTTCAGGTTTCGATTCTTCGTCCTCGGAATGACCCTCGGTCACGTGAGAAGCGTCAGTTTGTTCTGGATTCGCGACATCGGTAGGTTTTTCGTTGTTATTATCATCGCTGAGGCGGGCCTCGTGGTTTTAATCGTCTTCCGTGCTTGCGTTGAAGTCGTCGTCGCTTCTCGGAAGAGGGAGGTCTTCTGGGCCTGTGAGGGCCTTTTGTCGGTAGGTGGTTCCTCTATGGAGGTTGAGGATGCGGGGGGTCGAGAGCATTTATCCGCTTTACCCCGTGGAGAAAGGGCCCCTTCGGGCAGCGGGATTTGCTCCTGGGTGGAGGAGCGTGGGTTAATGGGGGGATCATCCTCTAAGGAGCCGGATTTTAAGTCAAAGTCCTGTTCTAGTGCCGTTTTCGGGGTATTTGTATCCGCTGCAGCGCCCGCATAGGTGGGTCCTTTGGGGGGCGGTCAAATTTTGGGCCTCGCTGGTCTTGGAAGCCCGGTTGTCGTTCGTTTGCGGTTGGGCAGTCTGCGTTGAAATGCGCAGAACTACCGCAGCGAAAACACGTTTTGATCTGGCCTCTGTACCAGACGTTCCCCTGGTTACCGAGGATGGTGATTCGCGAGGGGATCGGCTGGTTAACGATCATTAGTACACGGAAGATATCAGTGTACACATTGTTTAAAGACTCCAACTGAACCTCTGTCAACTTGCCGAAGAACGAGAAAAATTGTTGCACCGTCTCTCGGGGGATGCCGTATGGCAGTCGAGTAACGACCACCCATTTTTTATTTGTTACTGGCTTCCATTCCAGTGGATGTTTTCGTATGGTGAGGCCTTCATTCATGACGGCCTCCATTGCATTTACACTCTTAAAGGTGGCCCTGATAGTATCTGGCCCCAGGAACTGAAGACCTGCAAAGGTGTCGCTTAATGGGGCGACCACGGACAGGAACTCTCTGTGTATTTCATTGAGTGTTACTGGCTTTTTATTTGCCATGGCAACGGGCGGTATTCGGGCAACCGCAACGCGATTGATGTATGGAATTACCATGGCGAAGATTACTATAAGTGCTACTAAGGAACACACTCGTGTTCGGCCTTGAGTGGACCGAAAAGAACCGAATATTTTTAAATTATAGCATTCGGTTGCAAAAAGGTGGTAGAGATAGATGAGTACAGGCCTACCTCTAACTATTAACACACCAAAATTAGGCAGAGCCTTTACGAATATAAAGGATTACGAAGAATTGAAATCAAGATGTTCGTAATAAGCGAACACACTATATCAACACACTAAAGTTAAAGACACTTAAAACCAAAAAAACACGTGTGGTTTTAAGGCCGCACCCGAAATTACGAACTATACACTATAGAACAATCTAAATATACAATAATACACGAGAAAGCGAGAGGAAGAACTATGTTACAGACTCACGATTACCAAGGTTCACACGAAGGAAGACAGATGGCGTCGAAGAAGAAGCCCAATGCCGGCCAGAGGCCGAAAAATCCTAGGAAAACGACTGCCAGAAGAGAAGAAAATGTGTCCTTTTTCCCTCTTGATCCTTTTGAATGGGTATATTCGTTGTATATCGTCAACCAGTGCACTTACTGAAGAATCCTCACAGAGAACAGAGAGGGGACCTTTCGCCAATAGACCGAGAAGTGATAAAGGAAATTTTACAAAAAATTTCCTTGAAAAACCAGCAACTTTGCCAACCTTGTTGTGGTCAGTTTTGGTCAGCGGACGTCCGCGGCACGTACGAAAAAGTCTACAACACAGGGTATTCCCAGGCGGTCACCCATCCGAGTACTAACCCCACCCGACCGGGCTTAACTTCGGCGATCGGACGAGAACCGGTGCTTTCCCGGTGGTATGGTCTTAGACACTACGGTGTGGAAAACTAACGTTTTTATAGCGGCTACTCCACACGGTCAGCTCACGCACACACTGTAGGTTACGAACGGACGAACGAACGAACGCAACTGAAGGAACGAATTGACCATGAATTGGACTAGGATGACTCGGTCTTGGAATTATTCGTAGAGCATAGGGGACGAGCGCGAACGCAGGTCCCCACTACCAGAAGTTATACGCTCGAGTTATCCACATTTGGGATAATCGCAGAAGTCAACCCAATCGAAGTGCAATGAGAGGGACTCATCCTGAGAGGACTTCCTTCGTGATCAAAGTACCTCTCGCATCAGGTAAGTATGAGTTTCTCTAGCGAAAAGCCACTTTTTCATCGCTGCATCTCGCACTGCCACATGTGGTACGTACCGTACTGCTACGGCTAGTCGTTTACCTTCTAATCCTGCTACTTCTGACGTCTTTCGTAGCCACTGCAACCACATGTACAGAAAATTGCCCCTTTCCAGGCGATTGCAAACGATTCCGGTTCCGAACTCGTTTTGACTCCTTTCTCGTTCGTGCCTGCAATGGAAAAACAGAACACGTGGCAGTAGCTGCCCCTAGATAGTTGGCTACACAAAACCGTTTCAACTGTTCTTCGACCACTTTTCCCCTCGTTTTCTGCTTCTTGTTGTCGTTGTTGTGCTTCCCCGAAAAGGGTAGGGGCCGTAGTGTAAGACCGAGACAACCCGTGGCCAGGGCGAAGCAAGCTTCAATCCCATGGCCGAGCTCGAAAAATCGGTTTAATATATGAGCCAGGCGTTGCCTGGCATATCAGATATTAAGCTGATAAGAACAGGCACTGCACTTGATCTTGTTTTGGATTTCATTCCCGTACAGCGTTAGGGTCACCGACGGTGCTATAGTGACCTAGGTTGTGTGCAACGGGACACACCTGCGGAGCTACCTTACACTCGGTAGTCAGACCAAAGGGAGGCGCGAACTCCCCTCCATTGCCTGAAACGACACGGTTGTGATACGGCGACAGCAGCTGAACACTGTAGTATCAAAGCCTCACTACTGCCGGTAATGAGGTGGAGACTGAAAGGTGACTGGAATAGCAATGCCAAAAAAGTCCGGAGACTTATCCGAGCAAGATTAAATGACAATCTTGCTTAAGCTAGCTTATTTGACTTACTTTGCGTGGTTAGTAGTGTGTGTTACTTAGGAATGCACTTCCGCTTAGAAAAAGCAAGACCCGTCCAGATGCAAAGAACCGAGGTCACCCCCAGCTAACCACTCTCGTTCGAATGTGAGTGGAACAGAATGGCGCTGTTGGATGCGCAAGAGGAACCGAAGAGACGATTTTATCCTGTTCAGCACAACACGGGGTTTCGGCTGAAGGCCATCAAAACGGTGGGTATTACGGGATACCCAGATTTGGTGTCTAACCAGGGCGAGAAGTGCAATTAGGCCTAGCGGTATTTTTTGACTTTTTGGGAAGCAAAAGAGAGCCTCTGTTGGTGAAAGTTGCTCTCGGTTAGGGTTGAATGGAAGTAACAATGAGGAGAACCAGTCCAACAGCTGTTTTGAGAATTGACATTGGTGGAAGAGGTGAAGTAGGGACTCGGGGGCCCCACAGTGGCAGGAGGGATTTACGGGCATACCGAATTTCCGTAGACGGTCCGCAGTTGGCAGGATTCCATATGCGATACGCCACGAAGTTTCCAAGGCACTTCGATTGTATCTCAGATATTGCAAATTTCGCCACACTGTGGGCCACTCTATTGATCCAAGACCGGTGAATTTTTGCACGCATCTATGAGGGTTATTAGAATTGGTGATTAGTATAAGGTAGATCCTTCGGGCGGTCGCTTGAGCCAGGGAGAGTGGCGGAAGACCATCGCGTGGGATGACGGGAGACGGGCCGTCAAGGTGGCCCCCACAGGCGAGCTAGGTCTCTAAAACTGCTCGATAAAAGGACGAGAGTCTTCTGAGAGTTGATCGGCCGATGAAGGGTGGTCCGAAAGCACGTTGGACCGGTTCGGCCAGAAAGGCCCGGCGTAACTGAAAGCGGAAAAAGGCTTGCCAATGCCTATCCTCGCCCCAAAAGAAGCGCTTCACCCATAACGTCTGAAGAGACAACAGCTTGCCAGTCCCGTCAACAACCCCCTAATCCACCGTGGTCGTGGGATTGTATCACCGAAGACCTGCGGAGCCATTCCGTCTTGTTGTTCCAAATAAATGCGAAGATTTTACTATTAATTTGTGCGATTATGTCATTTGGAATTTTAACACAGGATCCCAGACACCAAAAAGTACTGAGGCCCAGCCAGTTAACTATTAGACTTGGTCTCCGAGCGTTAATTTACGGTGCGCCCAAGCCTGTAAGACCTTCTCCAATTTCTTTAAGAGTGGCCCCCAGTCCTCATTTC
>JBAHVQ010210061.1:0-12209 GCA_036872915.1 Nanipora kamurai
TAGGATTTAAATGTCCCGATATCGAAGAAACTAGTATATATTTCGAAATATCAAGAGCCGAAGTAACATCAATTTCGCAGCCAGCTCCCAACTTGACCTGTAGCTCAGTTGGTAGAGCGTCGCACTAGTAAATCGAAGGTCGCGGGTTCGAATCCCTGCCGGGCCAAGTAGAGTTTTCTCTACTTATCCGGTATAGTTCGTCACTCGGAGTAGCAACTAACATCCTTCTCCACCCGAGTTGATTCTTCTGCTCAAAGACGACCAAGTTCAACTGAGACAGAAAGGCGCTCTCAAAGAAGTGCTGAAGGCAAACACGAATACGAAGAAACGAAGCATGGTCAAAAGTTTAGCCTATCCTGGAAGAAATCCTTTCCATGGGTAGGTCTCGTAAATGGCATGATGTTTTGCACTACTTGTTTGAACAGTCGACTTGTATGGGTTCTGGTGTTTAATCTAAATAATATTTGGGATTATATAGTAACTCATAACTCATTTTGCTTTGTTTGGATACTGCTAACTGCAATATCTACTATCCATACATGTATGTGGGATACTAGATTTCCTGGGAGGATACCAGATTGTGAGGTGCTAGTATCCTACTGGATACTGCTGGTATTTGATACGGCTGAAAATTTTAAATTTTAAGACCCACAGGGGGTTTGTAGCATGACTACTCTACACCAGTAACATTATCTACTGATATAGTAAATTGAAGAATACAACCTGAACAGCAAATATTATAGAGCATGTAATACAGTATGATGAAAATACTATCAAAAGGAAAAACTTACTGTTTTCATTTTCCTTTACAAGAAACAGGGTGTCTGGATGATCTTTGTGAACACAAACTCCATGTAAGGGATGCTTGGATTTACATTTCTTTTTTATAAAGAGAAAACACAAACTGAACGATATTAGAACTGATGTCTTGTAGTAATCACGGATATAAACAACAGAAATAGGAAAAACAAATCTTACTGTAACAACTGATCCATCTAAAATATCCCAAAAAATAATATCCCCTTCCAAGCAACATGATACAAGCTGCAAAAATTAAATAGACACAACAATTATCCCAATTAAAATACTAACCAATAAAAATTAGAGTACAGTACACAAAACTATCTTTCACCATAATTTTTGAAACGCAGCAAGACCTGCTGCCTCATAATTTTAAGTAAGAATGAACTACAACGTTCAGAAAAAACACCTCCATTTCACTCTGATGATGGGCAGTAGCAAAAACAGAATTTTTCAACAAAAGTTTGCCAGTCTAGCAACCTCGTCTATGCAGCGTCCTATTTTTATATAATTCTCTGTATATACAGTGTACTATACATTGTTGAGGTAGTTCTGTAAATGGGTGACTAACGTAATACCTGTAGTGGGTTTCGATCGCTGAGACACAAATCCGAAACCTCTCCAGCATGACCTTGAAACAATGAAACAAGTTCTCCCGTTTTTACACTGTGAACTCGTATCTGGTTGCCATATGCACAGAACAAAGATCTAAAAAAACATATTACGAGAGACTTTGATGAGAAAATAAATGGGCCAGATTTGTTATATGTAGAAAAAGACTATATTTCATAACATCAAAATGCAAAATGATTGTGAATCTTTACAGTACATGTCAAATAAAATTATTATACAAAGCACGATGGTGAAAAATTTTGTGATGCAAAAGCCATCAAGTGGCATAAAAATCAACGGGTCAAAAGCTCAGTAAGATTTAACTAAGAATTGTGGTGGTTCTACAATCCTATATTTGATTTAATCAATTGTTTAAAGTATGCACACACACACCAGAGGACATAAATTATCAGGTAAGTGAGGACTTGCTGTAAGAGGGGGCAACTGACATACTATCTGTCTCGTTCCCCTTTTAGAACTATTTACAGCCATTCCACAGAGAAGATACATTATCAGAAATTTAAAATTTTGTAGCAGCCATGTCAATTTTGTGATACTACAATACTTTAACCTCGAAAACTAAATATTTTTTCTAACCAAGATTGCCCACGAGCACTGTAGGAACAAATTAAGTAATGACTATCCATATGTTGATGACCGATAATTCTGTCCCTTTGTAGTAAAAAGAATTTCTTTCTTTTGCACAATAGTGAATTTCATTTTTTTTATTATTTAAGCTTGTCATTGTATCTAACCACTTATTTTCAATTTAAAATCTTGATACAAGTTTGCAGCTTTGAGCAAGGAGGCATTCTCAACAATCTCATTTTTGAGTCAAAATTTTCATAAAAAGTTGTTTTTTTTTATTTCATGTCCATTTCAGGTAAATCCATAATTTTATTATAACTTAGTTATCTCATTGAATTGCACCTAACCCAAAAAAATTAGCTATATATCCTCGGTGGATGCAAACAAAAAAACCCTTAAACTTGGTCACGTGAGTCAAGTACCATCAGCCATAATATAAAAACTTAATCTTAAAACGCTTCACACAATAATATGGCACCGTCCGCGTCTATCTTAACATCATCTATCGTCTGCCTGTCTATCGTCCGTCCATCCGTCCATTTCTTTATCTGCTGTTCTTTCGTCTATCTACGACGAAATCGAACGATAATGTCATCGTTTAATATTTTCACCATGCATTTCGAGTTTCATTTGCTTCGTGTAAATGGGTGTTTTTTTTTCCAATTCGTTTTCCTGCCTATGCGCATATAATAGGATTGCGACCGCGATAAACGCTAACTCTTGATTACGATCACAATACAGATAATTAAGCTGCGCGATGTAAACGAGGTTGTAGAACGCGTGTGTAGCCTGTTGCTATTTGCGGTTATTAATCCTTTAAAGCCAATTGTCCGATATATCGGATACCAGATATATTGCGAAGTTTTCGACCGCAGAAGACAAGATATCCCTCACGGCTAATCATCATCATACATACTTTATTTAGACACGCTAGGCTCAACAACGTATAAAAGCTGATTTCCATGAGGGCGTGCTAGTTACAACTTACGACTACTACAAAATAACTATGACAAGTAATACGATTACAACAAATTATAAACACATAATACCTTTAGAAATACATTTACAATGTTATATTACTATTTACGAACGGTGGGTGGGGTGAATCAACTTCATCTCCTTACCTGCCATATAAAACTTTTGAATAAATTCAACAACTCGGCTCGTTTCGCTTCATTTGGTAGACTATTCCAAAGCATGGCGCCACTATATTTAAAACTTCTTCTAAGGAATTAAGTTTTTGGCTTTGGAAGTGTCAAATTTGTGTCGTTATTCCTAAGGTTGTATGTATTTTGACTTAATTTTTAAAATCCCTTAAATTAGGCGCAGTATAGTCGTTGAGTATTTTATACATAAGAATCGACTTCATATAAGCCCGTCTTGCCTCTAAAGTTTCCCAAGATAGGGTCTCATGAACGTCGGCCGACCTGATGTTATGAGTGGCTCCGGTGATTACTCTCGCAGCACGAGATTAGATTGGAATTTCTGGGTTTTATCCTTTAATAATTTTCCGCAATTATCCCAAAGAGGGGAGCAATAATCAAAATAAGGTTGCACTAAGGCTTTGTATATAACTTGTAATGTCTCATGTGGTACGAAAGGCTTAACACGTCTGATGACTCCAATGGCCTTTTTGCCAATTGTTTCAATTTGCTTTTCCCAACTAAGTTTCTCCTCGAACTCAATGCCCAAGCATTTGTGAGAATCAGTTCTCAGAACCGGAACATTATTAATTAAGATTGGATGGTTACATACCTTGTTATTAATATTATATGAAGATCCGATGAACATATCTTGTTTATTTAGGATGGATTTGAAGCTTGTTTTTCGCCATCCAATTACCAATATGTTTAATATCAGAATTTATATTTGCAATAAGCTCAGCGCGGTCATGATTAAAGTTTTTTTTTTGACGGCTGTTTACCCCCACTTCGACAAATAGGTTTGAATTCTTGGTATGGACTATAGTTTAGCTGTAGGTATAAATGAAAGATGAAGAGCAAGGTCTGGTTGCCATGGTTGTTACTTAAGAGGCCGGCTCTCTAAAGCCCACTCGCTGACAACAGGTTTGGAAAATTGATTTTCCTTATATTTTCACCATGAACTACACTTCGGTCAGTAACTTAAAAACTAGTTTCACAACTTTTATTTTTTATATTTTTCCCGAGTTTTGCAACATCCTTAGATTAGAGCTCCGACGCGTCTTCCGCAACCGACGGATTTGTATAAAAATAATAATTAAAATACAAATAAATAAAAATTTAACAAATGAACCCAATTTTCGACCAAGGGTTACATGACAGACTTTTCATGTTCCTAATAGTTACATGTAATTTAGAGTTATCTAACAAGACAAAAGTTAAAAGACAGCGATCAGCTGCTGAAATTTGAAAGAACTTCAGCAACAATTCTCAAAAGTGGTACCACCCTGAGACATCAGCAGTAAATAACTAAGGAGTATGACGTGTAAAGCTGTGATATCTGCTTAAAAATCCGTCTGCAAACAACATCTTTGACAGAAATAAAGCTTTGAATAATTGCTGTTTTTGTCCATTTTTATTATCTGTGCCTGTTTGGCTATTTTCCGTCCTAAGTCACCTTATAACCTGCAACGATCTTCCAAACCTCCGACTCCGTAGAAAACATGAGTACAGTTTATGGATATCTCTCAAAGAGTTCTGTCAAAGAGCCAAATACTGTTTCGCACTTAATCCAATTCGAAGTGTCTATATACCGTATCCGGAAGCGTCTACATACACAGCCATTTGGGGCTCGACTGGATAAAAACACAGCCCTGAGGGAAACAATGGACCGTGTCACTGCCTTGGCTCAAATAGGTTGAAAAACTAGGTTGAAAAAAAAATTCCTTATTACTTGAGAAATTTTAGACCTGGCTGAAACTGAAATCAAAAGTGTACTCACACCAAAATTTTGAAGGCGCCTGTGTTGTTTTGACACTTTGGCATAGTTTTTGCGATTTTTTCACCTTGAGCAAGTGAAAATTCCTGCCCGGTTAATAGATACAACCGTTTACTGGGATTTCTTCGTGAACCTGCCTCAAGATTTCAGCCAAGCTATCGAGACGGAAAATCACCATCTAATCAGCCGCTAACTGACCATTTCACTTCTCTATTCATGGGTCCTCTGTGAAACTACACCATCAAATCAAATTCGTAATAGGTCAAATCAAATTCGTAGTAGATCAAATCAAATTCGTAATAGGTCAAATCACATTCGTAATAGTCAAATCAAATTCGCAATAGATCAAATCAAATTCGTAATAGGCCAAATCATTTTCCAAATAGATCCCTCAATTCGACGACAGTCTGCCGGTGTTTTTGGCAGTGGGTTATGCATCGCATGACCAGCATGGGATTCACTTTAGCACGAACTGCTTCATCCGCACTTTCTCTCATTGTCTGGAGCCAGTGTGCCACTTGTGCCATTCCTTGTGGCACTTCAAACAGCTCTGCCTGACACGCAGATAGCTGTCTCTTGATCGCACTTTTCACAAGGAATAGCACAAGTGGCACGCAGGCTCCAGATAATGAGAGAAATTGCGGATGAAGCAGTTCGTGCTGAAGTGAATCCCATGCTGGGCATGCGATGCATAACCCACTTCCAAAAACACTGGCCGATTGTCATCGCATTGAGGGATCTACCACTTGGAAATTGATTTGGCCTATTACGAATTTGATTTGACCAATTACAATTTTAATTTGACCTATTGCGGATTTGATTTGATCTATTACGAATTTGATTTGACCTATTATGAATTTGATTTGACCTCTTATGAATTTGATGTGACTCGTGACGAATTTGATGTGACTTGTGACAAATTTCGAGTGAAAAGGGTGTAGTAGGCAGAGTCAATTGCCTATCAGTAGTTCGGTAAAGCTATACTACTCAGTCATACGGCAATTATCCTGACGTTCACAACTGACGAACCGACCTGTACGTATCGTTTATGGTCATACAACCACATTATTTCATGAGGAAGGATTGAAACGAAAAAGCTCGGGATCGCATCAAAATAAGTGGGTATGACAAGAAATTGCGCTTTTCCACATAATAATGTCCACTGAATGTTTTTTATCATTAACAGAGAGAAAGTTTATAAACTAAAACAACCCTTTGGTAACGATAGTCTCAAGTTACAAGTTGTGTATTGCTTCTGTATTCATTGTACGCTTTGGATTATGCTTCGTATATTAATGAACTTACTCAATACATTTATCCACTGTCAGCCGGAAAAGATATGAGACGTTTCAGTGAAATTTTCTCGGAGGTATAGTTATGTCTTTTCTAAGACGTACACTATAATAACATTACTTTCAAAGAAAAGTATTTTCATAACATCTTATTTAGTTTTTATTCTTGTAGCTGTTGACTTGCCCTTCACATGTTTTACCGCCCGTATCCACGTTGTGCTTAACGTTCCTTCGCTCGCAGTTAATTAAAAAAAGCAACGACAGGTAAACGAAAATAACGTCTGTTTTGCGAACATTCAAAGTGATTATCGTCATTACGGATGAAACAATCAGTTACAGATCCAACTCAGTGTGTCGTTGACTTTTACTTTTGTATCCTTGTATTTTCGGCTGCCGCCATTTTCCAGGCAAGCGTCCTCGAAGCTTGTTCAACCTATTTGCCTATTGCCTTATTTTCAGAGAAACTCTAGTACGTTGGAGAGGTTGTAAGAGGTCGTGTCTCGTGTAGAAAAATCTCGTTTGGTGGGAAGGCTTTAAAAGATTCGAATAATCGAGGATATAAAAATAATGAAGTTGGACCTTTAGTTGATTTAATATTCCTGGTCATCGTCGTAGTTGTGACGTCAAAGCGTAGAATGCTCTAATTGTGGTGCTCCCATCCAGTGAGGGTAGTTTCTCTGTTTCCTTCAGTTCTGATCTCACGGTGAAAAAACTATAATTATCCTTCCTGTCTTTTAGCGCTTAAAAACGTTTCTCGGCTCTAAATCTGTACGGTTAAGAACAGTGTTGAGTTTTATTACTACGTAGCTTGATCTCAACTTTGGTGAGACGAAGAATTTTAGTTTCATTCGACGTGGTCCTTGGTATAACATCTATTTCTATCGAACTGGATATTCATGATTTCCACGATCGTCTTTAAGTTGATGAGTTTTTGGAAGATTTCCGAGTTTATGACCTTAAAAAAGTGTAGTTTTTATTAGACTTTAGATGCAACGATACGCGATTTCAAAAAATTTTTGGTGCCTTGATTAGACTAATTTTAGCTAATATCGTTGCGGAGCTCTTTAGAGCATCAAGTGTTTCTTAGATCTTTGCTGAAGTTGATTGTCCAGGTTAATGTAGTCTTGAGAGAGACTGTAGGTGAAAGTGACTGACGTCCGGACGGCCATAGCGCCGATCATCTTCAGCGTCAAGTGAACAGTACATGTCTGGCTCATCTATATTTGTATCTGCTTCGTGCGTCTCAACTGGGTGGTTGTATGAGTCAGAAGTGGAGGGTTGGTTGTGAAAAGTTTGTGCGCGTGGTTATGCAGGCGTTTGTGATCAGTCATATCTATCGACCTGTTAAGCCTATACAAACCCAAAAGGGTTGGGAAACTGCCGTAACTTTGGATTAGAAAAGCCGACGTTTCGAGGGAAGGCCTTTCGTCAAAGTGAAACGTCAGATTGCTAAGCCTATAGCTTATTTGCTCATTTGAGTTTGATTAAGTCGTTTATAAGGTCCCGGCAGTTGTTGTCATCCATTTAGTGCGTTTTGATCAAAGTAAGACCCACTAAACCGATCACACCTTTACAACTTCAAACGAGCGAACAAACTAGAGGCTTTAATACATCGGCAGATAGACTGATCCCACACACTCAAGCAACCACCCACCTCTGTGACTCGTGCGACCGCCCACTTATGACGCACGTACCAAATACAAATGTAGGCGAACCTAACATTTTCTCTTCATTTAACTCTGAAGCATACACACTGAAGATGATCGCCGCTAAGGCCGTCGAAACGTCAGTTACTTCCACCCACAGTCTTTCTCAAGACTAAACTAAACTGGACAATCAACTTCCACAAACTTGACACGATTCGCCCTGGTTCAAACCGTTTACTTTAATAAATAGTAAAATAAAATTTAAGATTACTGAAATTCCGAAATATCATGAGATGATTCTAAAATGTCAGCCAAAATTGACATGACATCATCTTAAGAATGTATAATACAAAACACACTCCAACAAGAAGCATCTTGGTGTCCAAAATGTGAGTAAAAATACTAGATAAAAATTGAGATGTTATCCAGTCAAGGCTAACAGATCTGGTCGCATGGAAATTAGCATTTGTTCAAATCCGTTGCACCACGATGATATTTGTAACACATTTAACAATATTGTAAATGAAAAAGATCACCATCTTCAAAATCTGTTCTTAGCTCCACATGAGTCTACTTATATGTTAAAGTGTCTATGACATGAAAATTAAGTTTGTCTTCAAATCAATCAATCATGTGGTAGATTGGTATGTAGGTTGAGAGTGCGCATGTTCCTCATGCTTGTTAACTCAGAAAAATTATCTGAGCCCCTGACGGTAATAGAACCTGTAACCTTCTGATCGCCGGTGAGATTCTCCAACCATTGAGCTACATGGATTTACAGGGACACTCATAAATTTACTTTTACTTAGTATAGACTTCATTTTATTTTAACCAGTGTAAATGCTTGGTATTCTTTGAATATGTTCGTCCGTCTGTCTGTTTGTCTTTGCTTTTTCGACTCGTTTACACTGGAGTCGGTGAGGTGCTTCCCGAAGAGAACGCAACGAACACAAGAAGTTCAAAAACTTTTGCCTCTGATATTAAACTACCAAAAACTAAGGTGACAACGTGAGTTTTAAAGATAACGTAAGTTTACGCTCATTAAAATGGTGAAGGAAGACGGAGAAATAATCTCATTCGTCTGTCATGTTTTCACAAAGTGTTCATGTGAGTCATGCTGTGTGTGGCTGTACATTGTAATGTAGTTTGACCTCAGGTAAATATCTTGCTTATTGTTTTCTTTGTAGAACTGGTCCAGGTATTGATGGAAATGAAAGCGATGAAGACGGAGGTAAGGCTGTTTACGAGAGCCTAAAAAGAGTTTGTCCGGTTTTAAGGATTCGATAGGGTTGAAACGGTAGGAAAATCGAAACTTCAAACGTAGCCATTCATAACAGAAGACAAAGTTTTTAAAACGGGTTAAAATACACATTTATGATACTTGAACAAAATATATGAAAGTTGCTGTCACTTCTAGCTGAAAAACTTTTGCAGCAAAATGTAAAGAGCATTGCTCAACAACTACAATAAACGCAAACTTTATCAAGAAGAGTAACTCGCATGAACGTGTCTTCATCATACTGTGACGCTTGCACGTGAGCATCACGCGGGCTTGGTGTGATTGATGACGCTTTTGGACGCCATGAAGTCTGGAAACGGGGTCTTGTTAGCTTATTGTTGTGACGCGAATGTTTTAAAACCTAGGTTCTGCAAAAAAATTGTTTTTAAGGAGACGTGTCTTGCCATATTTGGGTGCAACGGTAGGATTCCAAAGATATTGTATTCAAGGAGGTCTTGAGTGCTTTCTGTTCCTGAAGGTGGACTGACCAGTAAGCAAACGCACGGAGTGTTTCTTTTTTTTTTGAGTCTACCCGTCGTGGACGTAAATAGGACGAAAACGCTTCAAGTGAAAGGGAATATACTCCAATAGGAGCCATGAATTTGGTTAAAATTCTTCTCGATGAACAGAAGTGCGAGCGAGAAAATGACAGATTACGAAGTGCAGAAGAAAGACGTCTCGGAGAAGAAGAGATGAGTTACCGTCGAGACTACGACAGAAGAAGGGACGAGCAGTTAATAGAGCTGTTCAAAGATCTTTCAAGGAAACAAGAAAGACTTGAACAAGCCAAGGTCTATGACAAAGCGAAGATATAATATCAACGAGGAAACCTTTCGACAGAGATTCCGTTTTGCGAAGAAAACTAAAGAGAGTTCTCGTGAGGTACAAGTATGTTTAAGAGATTTGTTTGGCAAGTGGATACAGCCAGGAAGTCTGCAAAAAGTTCATCTTCGAAAAGCTTTTGGAATGTATGTCATGGAGTTTACAGGTTTGGATCCGGGAACACCGTCATAAGACAGCCCTAGAAGCTTGTGAATTGGCAGATGACTACATCTTCGCAAGAAAGGCCACAACTGGAAAAGGAGATGAGGTACGAAAATGTTATTATTGTGGAGAAGCTGACCATTTGGCGCGAGACTGCAGTAACCATCCATTTAAACAAGACACAAAAGTCAAGGAAAGACCAGGTTTTAGAGATAGGAAGTCCAAGTTGGAAAAGGGACAAGCCAGCACTCGTT
Source organism: Nanipora kamurai (assembly GCA_036872915.1). Classification (NCBI taxonomy): domain Eukaryota; kingdom Metazoa; phylum Cnidaria; class Anthozoa; order Scleralcyonacea; family Helioporidae; genus Nanipora; species Nanipora kamurai. The sequence goes on from JBAHVQ010210061.1 coordinate 10,376, forward strand.
GTTTTAAATGTGTATGTATGGGTCATAATGCAAGCAACTGTGTGAAATCATCGGGGTTTTTCTGCGACCAAAAAGGGAGAGACTTTGAACGTTACCAAAAAGCAGGTTTGTCAGTAGTAGAATCTCCTATCAAGTCTTGCAGTTTTCAGACAAGAAGAGCCTTGGCTGAACCCAAAGGATACCATTGCTCTGGACTAGTTAATGGAAGGAGAGTTGAACTTTTACTCGATAGTGGCTGCTTCCGTACGTTAGTCCATCAGGACCTGATAACGGCTAATCGAGTTAACAAAGATGACTTCGTATCCTTGCGTTGTGGCCATGGTGATGTGGTGGAATACAGCACAGCTGATCTTGAGATTGCAGTGAATGGAATAAAGTATAATGTTAGGGCTAGAGTGCCCCCAACCTTGCCGAAATCCGTCTTTCTTGGAAGGGATATTGGAGACCTTGCTAAGTTGGTGTTGGATAAATAAGAAGAAGCTTTAATGGTCCAAACAAGATTTCGAGCCAACCGTTCGCATGACCAAACCCGAGCCCGAATTCTTAGAAAGGTCTGATGTGAAAAGCCTTGACATTAATGCAGTGGAACTTCAAAGAAGACAGCACGTTAGAGAAGATCCGCAACATGGTATCGAACAGTAACCAAGAGGAGCACAATAGCGTTAAGTTCATGATAAAGGAGGGTATGATTTAGCGACAGTGGTCTCCCGAGGCTAATGATGGAGACGTTCAACAACTGGTGCTACCAGTGAGATGTCGAGTTGAAGTTTTGAGCTTGGCCGATACTATACCTATGGCAGGTTACCTTGGAGTGAAGAAAACAACCGATATAATCCTTCAAAGATTCTATTGGCCAAGCGTCTTTCACAACGTCAAGGAGTTTTGCCACTCGTGTGAAGTTTGCCAGAAGGTAGCAACAAGGAAGAACATGGAGAAAGCACGATTAACACCACTCCCGATCATAGAAGAACCGTTCAGCAGAATAGCAATGGATATCGTGGGTCCATTAGAAGGAAGCAAATCCGGAAATCGTTATATCTTGGTGGTGAACGACTATGCAACACGTTACCCTGAAGCCATTCCCATGAAAAATGTAGAAGCAGAAAGAATAGCAGAGGAATTGGTAAAATTCTTCTCGAGAGTCGGCATCCCGAAAGAGATACTAAGTGATCAAAATTCAAATTTTGTCACAACTACTGAAGGAGATCTACCGTTTGTTGCAAATTGATTCGATTCGCACCAGCCCACACCATCCCCAGACAGATGGTCTCGTAGAACGTTTTAATGGAACGGTAAAGTGTATGTTCCAGTGAACTGGGGTAAGATGCTTCCCTACCTTCTGTTTGCGTATCACGAAGTCCCCTAGGAATCAACAGGTATCTCACCATCTGAGCTCATATACGGGAGACATGTCCGGGGTCCCTTTGATGTTCTAAAGGAAGAATAGCAAACAACCTGCAAGAGTCCAGAAAATGTGGTTTCTCATGTCATAGAAATGCGCAGTCGACTGCAGAGCATGGTGGAAGTGGTGCAAAAAGATCTGGAGGAAGCCCAAAGGAAGCAAAAAAGTGGTAGGATCGTGCGGTAAGAATTCGAGGGTTTTCCGAAGGAAGTGAAGTGTTGGTGTTACTAGCAAGAACAGCCTGAGAGCGGAGTGGCAAGGTCCGTTCAAAGCCATCACGAAAGTTGGTCTGGTCAACTACGAAATAGAGATGGGAAATAAACGATTTCGACGTGAGATATTTCACATCAACATGTTACAGTATCAACCATAAATGAGTACACCCAAGAAAATGCGCCGAATAAATCACTATCGTGCCATGATAGTAGGCAG
>JBAHVQ010210082.1:0-10104 GCA_036872915.1 Nanipora kamurai
CTTGGAGAGTGCTCTTCATCGTCACGGTACACTTTCTTGTTCTAGTTTGCTTGCACATTAACTGATTTTTAAAACTTCGAAATTCGCGGTCCGAAAAAAGCGTATTGCCCTCCCAATGTATTGACTTGAGGGCAATACGCTTTTTTCCGAACCTCCCGCCAACCAATCAGCACGCAGAACGTTAATCAGCCATATAATAATAAACTTTAATAGGAGATAAAACAAATAATACATAACAAAATTAAAAAACAAGTTGTATAAAAATTTAGTTATAAGCTACGTAAAATTTACTGGTGTTAAAGTATTAGTACAGAGTCTAAATGTTGTTTTGCATCCGGCGAAAGTTAAGTCGAAATATTTGGACAAATTTTTCTGACCAATATGGGAAGGGGTATATACGTTATGTTGAGCCAATTCAAGAAGAATATTCTATCAATAAAATCTGACGTGATTAATCCATTGTTCAAAAACTCATTAATAATTCATGAGGAAAACACAAAGGAAAATCATAACCGTGTCGTATCTTTATGTGACAAAGATACGTTCGTTTTTCTTGTCGAATTTTCTCGGCTTAGAAAACATTTTCAAATTTTCTTCGTAGGTTGGCGTGTCGAGGGGTTCGTTATTGAAGCCATTCAAAAAACTCGTATTTCGTATTTTATCGGATCTAAAACACTCCTACTCGTTTTTTAAATATTACTAAATAGTTTATCTGACTGCTAGTGGGCAATCGCTGCAGCCTGCTGGTCAGTAAATCCGGCTGCTTGGCGGAAATCGTGAGACTAAAGCCCACGTACTGGAACTGTTAAATTTTCGCTTCGTTTTTTTTCCTACAACATTTTGAAACTTTTTAGAGTTAAAGCCAGTGTTAGAATAAGTGTATTGTTTGGATTAGGGTCAGATTTAATTTTTGGATCTGGCTAAACATCACAAAAGTAAGGAAATATCTGTTTCCACGGACCAGTTGCATGAATACCACAATGCATCATTGTACACGCAAAACCTTAATTTCTTGTAATTTCTACCGACAACTCTGGAAACAATGGAAGGACTGGGTTCTAAGTAACAAGCGCGAGCTGATTGGTTGATGGTTGCATTTGTGATCTTCCTCTAAAGGCAGTTCAGGTTGTTTACCCATAACACAGTCTCTCTAGAATTTCCGGAGGGGTAGATTCATTGTTGCGAGTTATAATCCTCATGACTTTTGTAGTCGAAAATGTTCGGATTTTGTAAATTATTTTAACTTTAAATTTTAACCTTTTATTCGTCTTATATTACAAATTCCATTCAGTTTTACTCTTTTATCCGCGCTATTGTCTTTTCCGAAAAGAACTGAAATAAATGAATTCGTTGCTATATGGGTAAAATGATGTTTTGGAGTTAGTGCCACTGGTTTATAGAACCTATGCAAAAATGGCGCTCAATTTAATATTCTTTTACGTTCGTTCAAATTAGCCTTTCCAGACTCGTTCTTACGTTAAAATTCTTTTGACTTTTCAACACAAGAACGAGATATGAAAGGCTAATTAAATGCATAAAAAAAGGATAGAGTCTATGTTGAATATGTTTGGTGAGAAAACAGAAAGTTAAACCGATCTCATATCATCGTTTGCTCAGTTTGCTTTGTTCTCCTGAGGTTGATAGCAAACTAATCAACTTCATTGATATATTAATGAGGTTTTTAAGCATATATCAACCTCCATATATCTTAAAAGTCTGATATTATCGAAAGTAAAGTCCATTGCAGGCTAATTATAATTTTCAATTCAGCGGCATAAAATTTTGTTTGTGTAAAACTACACGAGATAAAAAATCGAAGAAAATTCAAACAAAACGCACAGGAGTAAGCGCTATAAAAACGTTAAATGACCACCTTGTCAAACGTTTGTGATGTCACGGCTTTACCGAAAACTCTGTCCTAAACTTCGCCAAATGATGATATAAATCAGTTATATACCTTAGACCTCGATATTTAAGCAATATATGAACCTGAGGGCGAGGCTCTCAGGTTGATATATCGCTTAAATATCTCGGTCGCGGTATATAACCTTTACACCATGACCTGGTTGCAACCATAGAGATCATATATTAACTAGAGAGGGCATTGTACCCAAATGTCCCTCAACCGCAGATAGCAGATTGAAAGGCCGCCATCTTGGATAAATTGGGATGCAAACCACTTCCCTTTTGTTGGTTGTTTTTTTTTTAAACAAAAGAATACAAAACCATTAGCGGGATTTCCTTTTCAATACACGAACCGTTTTTAATTACGGTGAATGTGACGTTTTTTTTACAAATTGAATGATGTTTTTGGAGTAAATTTGTGAACGAGAATTATGGGTGAACTCACGACCGTGAACTCTCGAACAGACGGTAAAGAGCCCAGGGACAATCGATTTGCCGCCCCCAATTTACTCAAAATGGTGGGTCTTCAATCTGTTGTCAATTCTCGGCCCTCATGCCCACTCTGGTTAATGAAGAACCTCTATGGTTGCATCGAGAATTCCTGCACAAGGACCCAAGTTGCGACCAAATATTTACATTTGCGACTGAAAATAATTTATTAGGAGCCAGTGCCAACTTACATGTTATACAGAACTGGCGACTTTTAACACCTGTCTTAGTCGCCAGCCCGGGATGGCCGATAGGCAAACCAAACTGTTGTCGACATAAATATTTAAAACAAACGAAGAGGTTTCTAACATCGGCAGTCGTCTACTGTCAAACACTACGTTGCCATGTTCTCACGTTCGTTTGAACAACGCATTTGATTCGCTAGTAGGGACCCAGTAGCCAATCAAATACATAGTTCAAACGAACTTCCGAGTATTGCAGGGAAAAACCTCAATCCTCATGACAAGCTATAATGCATCATGGTGGCCAAAATCTGATAGCCCCAGCAGCTGAAGATAAGAGTCGGCCAACAGATATGAGTATTGACACTGATGATGCCGTTGTTATTAATATTGTTGAGCCTGACACTAATCCTAATAAAAAGGCAACTACTAATAAGCATGATAAGGCTGGTCAAAGAAAATTTCGGTCGAAGTGCTTGGAAGAATTTACTTGCCCAGAATATGACAATTATTAGAATGTCTTGACCTGTACATATTGTAAACCTGTTGGTGCGAGAGTTGCTAAATTTTCATTTATTTTTGGCTACCAGATTATTGGTATTGGCGACCAAATTTTAAAATCAAGGAACCAGTGGCCCCTACCAAAAACTCTCAACTTGGAGTCCTGATCGCATTCCTTCCGTTTGCTTGTAATGCGGAATAAATCTACCAACCTCTTCAGGGACAGCTCGGATGTTTGTGAATCCTTTACGAAACACGACGAACACCCGCCGTGCACCACACCTTAGGGCCGATGTGCAACAGTCAAAAGCGGTATCACCGGCACCAAGGACAATAACATTACCAGATAACTGTGGTAGGTTGGCCTTACAGCTGCACATGCCTGGCATGGAGAAAATAAACACCACAATGTCGGTGAGCATTGTCGACATTTCCATCACAGATTCACAGTACATATTAGCAAACTTCAACGACATTTGCTAACAACGATATAACGCATTATTAGAATAACCCAAAAGGTTACATAAAGACCAATTATTCAGACAAATCAAAAGTAGCCAGCTGCCTGGGAAAATCGCAACCGACTTCGTCATATCGGCCGACTGTTCTTTCTCACCGGCGCTGATCTTTGAAACTTGTTGCGTTCTGTTGAAAAAGCCATGCACTGTTAAAGTGTACATGCAATGAAAACTTTGTTTTATTTGAAAGAACTCTTGAAATTATAGCACATCTTTTACAGTTTTTCCGTATTGCTTCGTTTTTAAGATATTTAACAATTAGTTGTCTTAGTCGTTGAAGTTTGCTAATATGTACCGTGAATCTATGGTGGAAATGTCGACAATGCTCGGCGAGTTGTCGAATTGTTTTAGTATAAACCCTTGCCAAAACAATGATGACGTGCTAATTTTGCGAACTCTGAAAAAAAATGCAGTTTTGCTAGTGCGAAATGGCATCTTAATAAACTACTCCTGAATGACAACTAAAATCGATTTATTTTATGGTATATTTCTCGTCCCTTACCGTTAACAATCTTTATTCTACATTTTGTTGCCTTTTTAGTTTTTCTCTGGAATAGTATTTTCAACCAAATTGTCCAAAAACTCCTCCGAAACGTCCACAAAACACGAGCCAGTGGCCATACTTTTTCAAGTTTGTTTTCATTTTCCCAACCATTGTCTATCACGAATAGACAATGGTTGAGTAGCCAATCAGAATGCAGGATTTGTAATAGAAGATGGTTGGGTTTATACCAATAAAATTTATTTGATATGTAAATAACACCTTGCAGATGGAATATTTATGGAGTTATTAAACCACGTCACAAAAAACTGTGAATTTGGGTGTACTTGCTTCGTAACATTAAGCAGACAACTTTTCTGGGGGTTTAACCCAATAATTGCAAAGATATGCCTGGGTTTTTTAAACTCAATATTATACCTCAATTTTAAATTGTCCAACGAAAAAACAGGATTTGTACCATGTGACGAGGTGATTTTTCAAAGTATCTCACCCAGATCACGATTTAGCAGTGTGGAGTGAGATATAAAATATATCTCCCTCTAGAGCGGGTGATATAAAATATATCTCATGCCGCGACACTTCGAGCACTACACGCGCGACCACACGCAGCTAAAAAAGCAATAACAAAATGGCGGGAGCTGAGTCTGTTTCGTTTGAAGCAGACTCAGACGAAGAAATTGCTCGCATTTTGGAAAGTAAAGACTCTACAAACACCAAACGCTCAACCAGAAATGCAGTCAGGGTCTTTCACGACACGTTAATTGATGTTGACAAGGCCGAAAATGACGTGGAAACTCTTGATAAATGTCGCACGCATGTTAACATATACGCATATTTGTTTATAATATATCATTCATAGACCCTCCGCTCCGGTGATTCGCAAAATATTTCGCCGAATCACCCTCGCTCCGGGTCTATAAATGATAATTATACACCGTGACGTATGCAAGGTGTTATTTACATATCAGATAAATCTTAATACTTCAAGAACAAAGTGAAGTATGGAAAAAGTGCAAAAGATGTTCCTTTACAATTTCAAGAGTTCTTTCAAATAAAACAAAGTTAATTTTTATTTCATATGCACTTTAAGAGCCATTGTATAGAGTAGAACCTGTTCTTCTCGTAATAGCATCGCAATACGAGAACGTAGACATTAAATCAGTCGTAAATGCAGTAAATATCGACAAGAATTTGTTAAAAAAGAATCGGTTTTTGTAGGGATCACTTGATGTATGTGAAACGTAAAATAATGTGTCAATATCAGTTCGGTAGAACATTAGCTTATGCTGTACACGAAATAACGTCAAGGTGCTTCACGTTTTCTCAAATCAAGATATAAATAAAATTGAAGTTCATTAAAAACGGCAAATTTCAAAAATGAATTTCAATTGTGAAAGTTTAGAACACCCGTTATTTCACTCCAGGCCAATTTCTTAGCGGGAAATTGGCCTGGAGAGTGCTGTTGTTGGTTTGCACGTGAGCTCGTTATCACCATGTTTGTGTCCCTTACAAATGGATTTTTAGTCAGCTTATTCTGTTGCGAACACAAGCATCGTCGTCATGTCCTTTCTCGTTTGAACCTCTAAAGACTGAGTGCAAATCAAGAAGAAGTGACATTTCACGGGGAAATGGGTGGGTGCTTCCGAACACGCTTACAAGCTTGCACCTTTAGCACTGACAAAATCTGTGACACCTACTCCAACAATACAGCTGCCTACTTCAAAGCTATCTGATACCCCAGCAAAATTTCTAAGTAGATACTACATAAAGGTCAAGTTTATCTATGTAAACTGAAGGTGTGAACTTGTACCTCCAATTTGTCGGACTTCTACGCCATCAATCACTTTATCGAGTCAGCATGGAGGATAACAACTTTTTTTCACATTTCTTTTACAACGGAACAAAGAATACTTAATTCAATGAAAAACCTTATTGCAGAACTTACCAGCTACAGCTCTGTGACTCGCCTCAACAGTCTGTCTCCCCGTCTGCCTACCAGATGACTCGTCTTTTTTCCTGCTTGTCTGCCTGCCTACTTCATCTCCAGCTCCATCCCAAACGTCTTCAAATGTACATACTCCTCCTTTCACTTGCAACTAGTTCACCCATCAAGACTTACCACAACCGTTATTGTTATGCATGAGCCACGCGTAATAACGCGCAACATGTACACGGGTTTTTGGCCGAGGTGACAAATGAACCCGTGAGCACTGTTGCGTTGCATACACTTGAACACTGTCGCCAACAAAGTTGCTCAGCCATGATGAGGATGTTACAATTTTACATCTCCAAAAAGTCATTCATATTACGATTAACAAACATGGTTGTTCCATCAATGTGGTTTGTCCCTGTTGCAGCCACAATGAACAACCGTGGTTGCTTCATCAATGCTAACAACGTTGTTGAAACAATGAACTTCACTGGTGGTTCATCAATGTCTTTCATCAATAGTAATGATGCTATCGCAACAATGTTCGGCCAACAATACCTTAACAATTTGTTAGGATTTTGCGTGTGTATATAAAAAAAAAACTCCATTCGCACCTGCTTTGCTAGCCTTTGAAACTAGAGGCAAGAAATCTTTTGATGTGTAGAATCCGTGTTCTACCCCTAAACCCTCAAAAATAGGTACTTTCTTCGGTTGAGGAAGACCTTAAAGTGAAGTACAAGAAAAAAGTGACATCAAGAGCGTTGGGCTAAAAAATTTCACAAGTAAAAAAAGAAAGAGTTCGAGGACGGTTGATATGTACGTGAGATAGCCTATGACTTTACAAAGCTGGAAACAACATTCTGACTCATGGGAAAACCATACAAAAAACAGGACCGTTTAACCTTTACTGTCCTCTTAAGTGTTTGCAATTGTTCGGAGTTAAAAATCACTCACCGAAGTTTTTTTTTAAGTTGTTCGAATAGATAATTTATCCAATAGTCGCTCAAAAGAAGTCCGCAACCGGTCGTAAAGATTACACTATTACAATAAGTTTGCCTGAATTTCATTTGTTGTTATTGGCTCCAATAGAAACTCATATGCTTCAATCAAATCCATATTCTCTATCAGTGGACCTGAAATAACGTCAATCCAAGTCGTATTGGTAATAATACGACCTGTTTTAGGTAGTATTACTGCAAATAAATTTTGATGAAGAATATTTGTTGTGATGGAACGCGTAACAATAACAGAGCTTCGGGTCATTTCACTGAATCACTCCCATCAAGTGGAAGTTTGAACAACTAATCCGCCCCTTTGTAAACTATTTCTTATAACAATATGCCGCCATCTTCTTCTTTTATTATCTTGACTGCAATGCTGCGCTCAAAGTTAAAACTGTGATTTGGGGTATAAAAGGTTTCCCAGAGTATCAATTCTCAAGAAGAATTAAAATTTAGTTTAGTGCGTTCTAAACGAGTTCTGAACTCATTTCACACTATGACGAAGGGCCATAGCTCAAAACGTTAGAATTCATTATGATAAATACGGCAGTCCACCAACCTATCAACTTTTTGGAAAGTATTTCCGTGTTTTTTTCTTTCTGTTCACTGGCTGGCAGTAAATTGGCATCTGTTGATAATTTTTGGGCATTTCGAACTCTCCCGAGAAGTTCTTGTGATTTGTCTTTCACCCAGATTATATTTGACCGTGTGATGTCATTATTTGTTTTTTGTAAGAGATATAAGATTGGGAACTACTCTTAAACTCGCAAAGAGCACTGGACAGGAAGTAGTAACATGGCGTCCGTGAGCTTCAAAATTTTGACTGCTGGCCACGGGGGATGCGCAATCCAGTCACATTAAGATCACTGATTTGCTAACAAATCCGCCATTTTGTTCAAAGGGAACTCTCCCCAGGACTATTTTCGTACAAAAACAAACACGGCTATTTCGGCCATTGCTGATAATTTCTTTCTTTTTTACATGATACAATAATGTATTAAAGAAACTAGACCAGTGGATCTGGACCTGGTATTCTTGCCACCTCACAGGAAAACAATACAATACCTGAACAACAGCAGAGCCGTATTTTTGAACTACTTTTTGATAAACGGCCAGCAGACGTAAATTCAATATGGCGGATTTATAAGAGCAAAAAAATGTTCAACTTGCCACTGTAACGTGACCAAGCACGGATTCTATGTATAGTAATTCTATAGTTCACATAAATTGCGGGAGAACAGCTGGTCTTTAAGTAACGACTGGATAAAACTGAAGTGTTCCAATTACGATTAGGACTAGGGTCATGGTTTGCGTTTTGGTTAATGTAACAGTATAACCCTACCCTTTACTCTAAACCTAACCTTAACTGGCAAACAAAAGTTCCGGGCGTTTCAATTTTGACAAGTTTTGCCAGCGATAGCACGTTAAATTCAATCCAAACAATATTTAAGAAAAATAAAATCAAACGCAAACTTGACAAAACAACTACAGTGTATGAATGCAAAGGTAGCTCTGAATTTGCTTTCATATTTTAGGTTTAAAGCACAAGGTACCAACCAATTCCAATAAAAATAGCCTTGTTTCCATCATTTCGTAGCGACTGTATACTCATTCCGTTTACACCAAATCCCTTTCCTGATTCAATCTTGACAAAAAATGACAGTAATACGAAATGAGTGATAAACAAGAATCATAATTTGTGCGAGCATGTTGTAAATTATATCATAAAACTCATTAACAATTTGTAGGCACAATTCAAAACAAATCAATGTTTAGCCCCCCTGGATATTGCTCCCATCCAGCAACTTAACAATTATATTCTGCCTAACGCGATACGATTTTATTCTGATGAAAAGCTTTCATTCGAAACGTCAGTACCTCGTTCTAACGTTTTTCTACTTTGTTCAAAATGTCTGTTCAACACTTCATTTTTGATAATACTGCTAAATTATTTCACTAGATTTTACCTTGCAGACAATTTTTACAGGAGAATAGGCTTGAAAATTACATGGTAAATGGTTCATCAGTGTCCGTAAATAAGTGATTTTCATATGAAGTGAAACCGACCATGCTGGAGGTCAGCATCAAAGTTCAACCGTTCAACAGATCGACTAGTTTAAGGAAATACTTTTGATTACAAACATTTCTTCGCCTACAGGTGATTGTCTGAAAACGATCTACACGATACAGAACTGATTCACAAACATCAACTGTATCACATTTGATACTGATGCGTTACCAACAAGTTCTGTATCAAATTTAAAGACACTGATGCAAACATTTGCTTTGCATCTTGACAAGTAAAAATGATTTGTTCGAACTTTTTCTATCTTCTACAGCGTAGCATACGTTTTATAATTTAGTAAATCCATCCCTGCACTGTATTGGGATATACAGTAGGGTCACTCGACTTCGCCATGTCTGTTTATTCCAATACAGAACAGTCAGTCATTTCGGAAGAAACTTAAAACTTATTTCGCCATGGTAACTTTGAAGAACTTAAACACAAACTGAGCGGATAAAACCCGACGTTTGTTAAAAAAAAGGATCCAAATAGCTTAGTATCGAACGCTACAATTTTATTTGACCTACCTTAACGCCCAGATCTTTCAGCAGCTCTATCTCAAATGACACAGCATCGTAGGGTAATCTGAACTGTGGAATTTCTGATGAACTACGAAAATGATTGAATTAAGTCATGACGAAAAGTTAAACAATAAAACCATTCAAACTCACAAAGGATGGTCACTGGAATCATATTTGTACAAGATTACGTCGCAACCAGCCCGATGTCACTGAAGCAAAACATATTCTCCAGTCCATTGACAGTTAATGATAGTAAATGATTATTGTTCATCCTCTTTCGCAGCACTTAAATTGTGCTTTACGTAATATTTAAAGGCCGAAAATAAGAACTTGACTGGGTTTTACAGTACAAGGAATTCGTTCCATTCCAAGGCGAAGACGAGAACTGAACGAATTCCGAATACTTGAAAAACTCGGTCAAGTGCGAATTTGAGCCCTGTGAAAGGCTTCTCAAAATCATATTTCAAGTATTCAGACTTGAAATATTTCC
>JBAHVQ010210093.1:0-12207 GCA_036872915.1 Nanipora kamurai
TATTAGACATAGAAGTCACTCTGAATGGTCGTCCACTTACTTACCTGGAAGATGACGTCCAACAGCCAGTCCTGACGCCCGTGCTTCAGATTAATCCGAGTTGTTGTATCGTGCCAAGTTCCTCAGAAGATGCAAGCAGGTTATGTGGGCACCCTTCGTGTAGTTCAAGTGCTTCCGAGGTGCTCATGGCATCACCACGTCAGACCGAACATCAGTCCTCCCATCCAACAGCATCATGGCTGATTCAGTATCCAAGTGATGATTAGCGGGCGGAAGTTGGCGTTGCAACAACTTCTTGCAATGGAGAAACGAGTAACACAGGTAAACGAAGGCAAAAGTACAAATTGCATGCAGCGGAGTTGAAGCAAGAGTTGGTTGAAATGCAAAAATGCTATACGTCACCAGTAAATTTGAAATAAGACGGTGTCCCATACTGCGATAGTACTATGAACAAGTTTTTCGAGCGAGTTTTATGTTTTTTTTACTTCGCTAAATTCCACAAGAACATTTCGGTTTTACGTTTAACTCTTTTCAACTCAGAATCGCTTATTTCCGACTACGTAACATACTTGAGTAAGGTTAGAAAACTCATGCCCTGGACTATCAGAACAATTCTTAGTGTAGCGATTAATGTAGTTAAGTACAATTATCGAGATGACCCTTTACGTTCGCGAAGTTGCTCAGAAATAGTTGCTTATAGGAGGGTGCATAGGCAACTATTTCGGCAAGCTAGGTTCATTTCAAGGCGGAAAAAGGAAGGCTTAACTAGTAAATCCTCCCAGCAATTTAATTTTGCGTATGTGCTGGAAACGTTGTGAAGTTTGCATGAAAAACATTTGCAAGCTGGTGGTGTAGCTAAAGCACGTTTTCTTCCCGATTTTGTTCTCATAGCAACATATCTGCGTGCTATGCCTGGTCGAAGCCACAAGATACGGTCGTTGAAATTGTTTGTCACTTCGGAAACAAAGCCTTTTGATCTCCCGGACAGCTGCACTGATAATTTCATTGTATTTGAACAGTCGACTGACAAGTAGCCTTGGAACAGTAGAATTATGCAAAATAATTTGTGTTATGAGTAATTGTTACGAATAATTCGTGTTCTTTTCTTTTCCTTTCAATTTCCCCCCCATTCCTCGCTCAGAACATCAACCAACTGTTGCGCTGCTCACGTGTCCAGTTGCATTTTGGAGAGTTCAGTAGCCAGTCGATGACGTCATTCATTCGCTGCGGGAAATCATCGGGTTGTTGAACCACCGCGGGAATCCAGTAAAATTTCCTCCGGAGTTGTTGTTGGGGCAAGGTTGACTTTTGCCTGGAGAACAAGCTGACCATTTGCGCATTTGAGCACGGCGTTGCAGGGTTCATTGAGTTTGTCTTCAAGTTTTTCCAGTCGTCTTCGGTGACTCGGGGCTTGTCGAGTGCAGACAGACGTTTCATGGATTCCAAGGCGCGCTGGACAAACGGCTGGTTTGCAAATCTCCCCAAATTGTTGCCCGTCTCTATCTTGGCATCGTACCAAACGTTCAGCCTGGGAATGTACATTGCGTAGCAACAGGAACTGTTGCTGTGCTCCATTTCGACAGGCGAAGTGGATTTGGTGGTGTAGAGGCAAAGGTGAGTCCCTAACAAGTCCTCTCCCAGCATCGCAGATAATACTTTTTTCACCAGGAAACAAAGACTTTCGGCGTACAAGGGACAAGGGATGATCTTGAAGTAAAAACTGTCCCCCTGCTGGCTTTTGGACCATTGTTTGTCTTTGCCATCGTGCGATTGTGGTACCTTGTCTGCTGCAGTTCTCTACTCGATTTCCAGCTGGCGCAGTGGATTTAAGATCGGTCTGAACTCTTTGTATATCTCGGGCTTCTTCTCCCATCTGTGACGTAGCTCCCACTGTCCGAAGGGGTATGTGAAGACTTCTTGGGAAAGGTTGAAGATGCCTTGTTTTTCCGCTATGGACTCGCGCATGGACCCATCGATGACCTATTTGATTCCCATGGTGTAGCCAGCGTCTGCAAGCATATCAGCGAGATCGCTACCACGTCTGTCCTCCTGCGTCAGCCAAATGTTCAGGAGTCGCCTTCCGTAGACGTCCACGGGCGTCATTGGTCCCCCATCTGGTGTTCTTTTCACCTGGACATAAACCTTCGTGGCTGCAAATATTACCGTAGAGATTACCGTCTCTGTTTTTCTGGACCACAGCCTTCACCATGGAACTGATAAAATGCTGGAGGCAGTTCATGAGGCCATTCAACGTGGCAGAGACCGTTACAATTTGTTCGAGAAACCATCCTCCCGTTGGATTCTCGGCCACAGCTGCGCAGTCATTCCACAAAGGAACCAATGCATCTTCGAAGCAGCAGTCTAGCCTGACCCAGAAGTCCATGGTGGACCAGAACAGTTCTAACTCACGACTGTTTGGTGGTATGTCTCTTCCTGCCTTGCTCATCGCCTGAATCATGGAGACATGCTTCTGGCTAGCGGGCCTTTTGGTTTGTAATCTTAGAGGTTTTCAAGGCTCTGGCTTTTTCGGCACAGGTGGTTTGCTAGGCCCTGGTGTGATGGTTGCCCTTTCACCAGTATCTTTACCGCTCGTCGCAGTGCCAGTGCTTCCATCTTGTTGGTCATGCGACTTGTTCCCTCTGTGCGCAATTTTTTTTGGTGGCGAAAGGGTGGATTGGGGCAGATCGTTCTTTTGCTTTCGTGCAGAAAAATTTTTTTTATTCTGATTCCGCTGTTGTCGTTTGGTGACCTTGTGCTTGCAGTAACAGCCTGGAGTCCCTTTACCAAGCCCCTTGCTATGCATAGTTGCTTTCAACGCCTCTCTGGTGCTACTCAGTTCAGGGCTGCTGTTATCGGATTCTGGTTCAAAAACCTTAGGAGCGGTGGAGAGGCTCTTGCCCATGGCGTGAGTGCCAAAGAAACCTGTAGGGCGAGAGACGACGCGAACATTGTATTAAAGATCATGAGAATGTGTCATACAACCCGAAGATTAATTCAGTGTGCTTACCGTTTTTGCGCCCAAACAGAAACCTAGAAGTTTTCTACGCACTCCAAGAAGTCTTTAATGACTTTGTTCTTGCCTTCCAATGTCTTCACGTTGGTGCAAATAGACTTGAAAACTTTTTCCAGGTATGCTGTGCTCTCGTCCATGTTGGGATGAAAATTGCGTCGGTCGTCTAAGAAAATTAAAAGTGACGTGCTTATGTAGAAATTCAGAATGCCAGTTCCAAACTTCTGGTTGGATGCCGAGGACACTCGGCTACTTTGTGACATAGCATTTCCCAAGAGTCATCATGATTTCGTTTCGTATGTTCATGAGTTCTTACATGTGTGTTCAAATTTCGATAATTTTCTAATTATAAAGAGGATGAATTCCAACAGGGAAATTGCAACCGAGTTTGCACTCAATCGTTCGGGAACAACTTTCAGTTTTGCTAGTTTAATTCGTTTGTGTACTGGCCTTTGGCCGGACTGGCTCGAATGGACAGTATCTATTTCTTGCTTATCTATCGATGTTCGCTCAACAGTCCTGTTCTAGAAGAGGATTTTGTTACCCAAAAATGTGTACATGTGTACTGTTTTTGACAATTGCCACCCGCCAATTTCTGTAAAAACGCTTCAATAAATACTCTAAATACTTGGACTACAGTATCGATCATAGGGCAAATGAATTATTCAGAGCAACAAAATGGCTCGGGACGACCATGCACTGCTGCCATTTGACTGGTCTTTCTAGTACATTACTGAGCGATGTAATAGAAAGACCAATCAAATGCAAACGGAAGTGGGCGCTACCCGCAGCCACGAGGACTTCTCTTGTTTTTCCACGCTTGCCTAACCAAACGTTCAGCTCCTGAAACCCTTGGGCGAACCAAGCTTCCATCTCCCTCAGCAATTCTCCAAACACGTCCTCATATTTAATATCTCTCTGTAGCTATCAATTTACCTATCCAGAGAAGCAAGAGAAAGCCCAAACTCTCACAGAAAATAATCCAGTGACACCTATTTTTCTCATTTTAAAACCTTGGCATGAAATTACATAAATTTGCTCATTGGCTCAAATCACTGCCCTCTGCCCCCCAAACCATCACACCTTGGACACACCCTTGGCAGAGTTGAAATTTTGGGATTGTGTTCTTTGCAACTGAGCGATGTATCAGAAAAATTATTCTAATTCCTCCCAAAAATTTCATCCAGTTACCTGGGAAAATTGCAGCAGGTTTTCTCTGGCACTCCTTATGCCCTTTTGCAGAATATTTGCATATGAGTAGAGGGGGAATTTTTTATTCAAATGCAACTGAAACCTTGACATGAAATTACACAAATCTCAATTAAGGCAAAAAACAATTGGAGCATGACCAGCTGCAATCTACTTTCTCTCCACTGAAAACTTTAAATGTCCAGTAGATGATACCATGGTTTTCCACTGATATGCAAAATTACTGCCGTGAGCCGGTAAATGAATCAGTTTTCAAAGATTACTTTATATATGTGATGAACCATTACAACTATAGTCATCCCATGAATTGGAGGGATACTCTACGGTTGTAGCAGATGCTTCTACAGGTTTCAGATGAATAAGCAACAGCCAGTCTTCATTATAAGATACAACAACAACCATGGTTGATATTATCCAGTAACCTTAAATGACAATTATGAATAGAATTAGCATCTTAGATTAAAATTTTTGTTTTTGCTCTTTTATTAACGATAAAATAACCAACACGTTTGTTTGTGTGTGCACCCGAGTGAACAATGACAATGAGCAGCGCTGTTGGTGTGCCTCACTTCTCAGCTGAGTTCCAGGTTCTTGGAACCCTGATCTTTATGCTGGCACTCTCTGGAACCACGCTTGATCCAGTAGACCTGCATTTCCTAAGAAAATGAGAGCTCGAGGTCTTGCACTGGTACATATTCATTCAGATTGCTTGTGCTTGCTGTTGGCGTTGGTTGTGTTGTTGTTGTTGACTCTTTGTCCTCAAAATCTGCCTCTGGATCAAGTATAGTATGTGCAGTTTCAAGTGCATCTGCTGAATGATTGGTACTATCTACTTGTTCACCGTCTCCATCATCTACAGCATTAGGGACAGTTTGTAGAACGGGACTGAAGTAGCTGCTCAATTTAGAAACCCCTTGTAAGCTTTGCTGGACTTTAATCTTTGCGTCCTTGTGCTTCTGGGCACCAGACTTGTGGCAGTAGGTGTTGGTCCTGTTATTACTCACAGCTGCTTGTGCTAAAGGCTAGAAGCCCAAACTTAATGAAAACACAAATAATATTTTTCATAAATGAATAAAATGACAATGTTAACAGCAAACGCTGAACAACAGAATACATAATTGAATTTCCAATGTTCTATTACAGGTAATGATGTAATGCCACCAATGGTCTAAATCCTAACAGAATAACAGATATATGACTTATGACTAATGATGTGCCGGTTTTAATCCAGGCTATTTAATCATTTTCCTCAAGTTAATTGAAGAAAATATGTATGTAAATCAATGTCAATTCTAATGCTTTATCCGATTTATAGCTACTTCTTTTGTGAGTTACCGAGTTTTGTCATTCATTCAGGAATTATTCACCAATCATCATTTTAAGCATAAAGTATTAAGTATAAATACTTTTTGGCATTTTGCTTCGAGTTTGCCTGCATGAAGATTAAACTCTTCTGAAATGATAAAATCTAATTACCTGGGTCTTTGAGACTTTAAAGGTTTGAATCTTTCTTTTATTTTCTTCCTGCCATGCACTTCGGCGGCGCTATTTTGATTTCCGTGCGAACGGCAAACTAAACTTTTAAACATTCGGGAAACTGGAACCTAGTAATATGCAAAAGTATTTGAACTACCTCCCAAAATAGGTATAGATAATAATGCTGATTCAGCAAAATAAAAAATTGTCAATAACGGAAAACATAGGCAATTCCAATCCCAAATTTCCAGTAAAAGTGAAATTAATTTAAATCAAATCAAATTTTATTATTTTTTACCTCAAACATTTAAAAAAAATAGTTCGGCAGGCCCCTGGCTGTAGCCCAGTCAGCCCCCCTTAATCCGCTTCTGATTTCCAATGGACAAAATTTATTTCATTAAATGCTGAATGTTCCTCGTCAGCAAGTATTGACATTTGTTCGTCGTCAGCAAGTATTGACATTTGTTCCACTGATTCTGAATCTTGTGATTCAGACATTGAACTGGATGAATAGTTTGTTTTGATTTATAAAAAACATTATGTTTGAAGCATGTTTTTAAAAGATTTTTTTGCTGTATTTAAGGATTCGTATGGTGCACTAGAGACAAATTCTATTATTCATGCCCCCTGGGAGAAATAGAAATTTTCACGCCCTTCCAAAAGTACTGAATGTTTTTACATACCACCCTAAATATCCTCCACCCCCCTCTAGTAAATACTTTGACTGGCCCCTTATTGTTGGAGTGACAGCTTCAGGTAAAACCCATTACCTCTTAAAAATGAAAGGGCTTCAATTTTGTCTACCAGCATAGAAATTAGTGCTTCCTGTCGATCATTCCTTGGCTCGTTAATTGCAGCGTTGATGCCTCCGGGCATTAAACTCGATGATTGACAAAGCAAAGAAGCCATATCAAGTTGCTTTGCAACTGCTATGGTTTCATCATACAATATTGTTGGTCATTGTAATAGTTTGATGCGTAGATTTTCCTCTAGCCCTTCTATAAACTGTTGGCACAACAGAGCATTGCGGTCTGCATCTCCTACATTGTCCTCTTTCCACGCATTTGTGACAGCACAAACTTGGAACTTGCGCGGCCATAAATCAAAATCGCCATCCCCAAAAAACTCTGGTAATGCTAAAGTTGCTTTCGCCATAATCCTGGTCACGGCACCACATGTAATACTCAAATAAATCTCTAGCTTTAACCCCTTTACCTAACTTTTATTAAACATGTCTTGTCGACATTCCAGACTGTCATAAATATATATATTATTGAAATACTCTCCTGTTCTTGTCTATTTGTGCACTGTCTCGAGTTACCGATTATACAATTCGGTGTTATGTTACATCTTACACTATGATACAAGTTTTAATATCATATGAAGACAAGTGAGACAACAAAATTTCGTCCCAGATGATGAGGTCAAATCAGTGTCAATAACGTATAGACTAGAGCCCATACTTTATGCAAGTCGAGCATAATATGTAACATGAACACTTTTAAGACAACCAAATCCAAGTCAAAGTAGAGCTTTTGACAGTTGAGGAGAAAGCCCTGCATACACATTGATGATACATTCTTTATCGCAATTGAGCAAAATTTAACGCTCGATTGTCATCGAAAGCAATGATTAAAATTATTACTACATGTAATACGGACAAGCATCTTATGAGGTACTTAAAAAGGTAAGTTCATCTTTTGACTTTTTCGTGAATAACTTCCTCCTTTTAAAATAGACTTTGACCTATTCTTTCAAAAACAGACAATACGGTTATACTGGTAGCTAAATGGGGGATGACATACAGCATCTCTTGGATGCTGTCCAGTGTCATAAATGCCCTTGACAAAGTGATTGAGTCAGGGGATATGTCAGTGAGCTTTCAAGTACTTGAATTAAAGCTGCACTATCTAAAGTGGTCATCCGTAAATTTAGATATAGATAACTTTATTGTTGAAATAACTGGACAAGCACCAAAGATGCTGTTTGACCTGGATCAGCTGAATCAAAGGAGTCTTAATTCTATACCAACAGCATCAGTGTTGAATAGTGAAAAACGAGGCCAGCCCGCTGTTGATATAAAATAAGATCAACTAACGTTTCTACTTGGGTGAGTCAAAGGACTATCGAACAAAGGATGTCCACTTACGGCCTTACTGTTGCAGGTTTGAGCAAGAAACTATAGTTAGCTGACTAATGATAGATTTAATCAATTACATTATTTTATGTGAATGATTAACGAAAATACCACGTCTAAAAACCTCCTATTTAAAAAGAAAAAAGGTCAGAAGATTAACTTATCTTTTTAAGCACCTAGTAAGATGCTTGTTGCCCATAATCGATTGAATGGATTGCGGTTGGATAAAAAAGTTGTGTTGAAAATGTAAGTTGTGTTAAAAATCAAATTCTAATCAAAGTAGTGTTCCAAACGAAAAATTGTATCAGATATTAAAGTTGTGCATGAAAGGTTTTGTATGTAAAAGTTGTGCTGTAAACGTAAAGTTGTGTTGAAAATCTAAAGTTGTATATAAAATAGAAATTTGGATTTTTTGTAGGGATGGGACACCATAGTTCTCAACAAGGCAAATTTTATAGCCAACTGCTTTCTTTGTATAGATTGAACAGATTTATTAGTTCCAGTGGTTTGATTTTCTCTTTATTTAACCGCTGTTTCAGTATTTGTTCTATATACGTTATTTTTCATGCTGAACTAGAAAAACTCAAACGCATTTTTATTAATAATGGTTATCCTGTAAAACTTCTTGACAAATGTATCGCTTCCTTTCTATACAAAGTCTTCTCCAAATTAACCAAATTGCTTACAGTTCCTAAACGTGTTGTTTACCTTTCTTTACCGTTTACTGGCCAACATTTCTCTCAAATCCGAACTCAGATAAAAAAACTTTTCTCATCTGCTTTCCCTCACATCTACATTAGGTGTATTGCTCGCCCTTCAGGTAGACTTTTCCATTTCATTTATTTTAAAGACAAGATTCCTCTACGCTTAAGATCGCATGTAGTTTATCTTTTTACTTGTCGAAGCTGCGGAGCTTTGTATGTTGGAGAAACCATCTGGCACCTCCATACATGCGTATCTGACCATATGGGAATCTCACCTCTAACAGGAAAAAAGCGCACTAACCCTCCCCTCACCAGTATTCTTTCACACCACCGTGTGAAAATGTCTTTAAAACTAAAAAGTTGCAAATGAAGATTTTGCTTGGACAATTACAAATAGCATTACGAAAATGTCAAGGAAATAGTGGCACCATTACTGCTGGTCAACTGAAACAACCAGGAGCAACAGACAACCTAGTTCATCATGATCAAGGATTTAAGTTTTTAAGGGCCTTGAGGGGTTCACCTCCATATTTTGAAAAAGCAAAAAAGGACATATTTGCAATGATAAGATGGCTAGGTCCCGCTTCATGAAACCCAATGGATTCATCTACTTAGAATACTCGTGAAGCTTAATTGGGAAGAAAAGAGCAGGTTAACCCAAAGTGACCCCGTCACATGTGCTGGACACTTTGATCATCAAATAAATCAATTTATACGAAAGTTCCTTTTAAGTAAAGCGGCACCTCTAGGAAAAATTGCAGACTGGTTCTACAGAGTTGAATATCCACAGCGAGGCTCACCTCATATTCATATGCTGATATGGTTAGAAAATGCTCCTTCATTTGGCATTGGTTTTGATCGTGATGTTACTTCTTTCATTGATAAAATAATCACTTGTGAAAAACCAACTTCCAATCCTGAGTTGCTAAATCTTGTTAACAGGGAAGTTCATCGTCATTCTTACACTTGTCGGAAAAAGTCTAAAACATCAGACGTTTTAACTATCCTCAGCCACATATGAGGTCAAACAGAAATACTTTATCCTTTAGATACCCATGACATAGGAATAATTGGAAATGTATACAAAACCATTTGAATCATTTGAAAGATATTACATTTGACCACTTACTGTCGAATCTTAAATTGACTGAACAAGCTTGTTTGCTTGCTATTCATTCAAGCGTTAAGGCCAGGGCCGGTGGAGCAGGGACAGCTATGGCCACTCCACTTTTTCAGCCAATTTTATGCTGATGTAAGCATTTTTAAAAATAAAACAACATTTCCAATGTTTTACTTGGAGTTCACTAATTGTTAAGGTGCTACCCCGCTCATTCTTTAATTACAAAAGTTAACAGCGAAATCAGCATAATTGTTTGAAACATGCGATAGGTTGCTAATTTCAGTAATTTGAAACCTCGCAACCTCCCACAATTGCTAATTTATTACAAAATGTATTGTGCTGAAATTTGAAACTACAACGTTTTTGCTTGGGGACTTTTTGTCAGTACTCAGTAGATGTGTTCATAACGTGATGGCTTCAACCAGTGACAGCGATAAAAAGCTTCCAACTCCAGTAATAGGCAATAAAATGCACCAGCCACATTCCTTCAAGTTTTTTCCCGAGCGTTATTTTAGCAAAACGTCAGTTGTGAAGTGTTCAATTCAGCTGCAGTGGTTTGACAGATGCCAATGGCTTCACTACAGTGAAGAGAAAGACCTTGCATTTTGTTTTGCATGTATCATTGCATACGAAAACAACCACCTTGTACCAGATCCATGCCCTGAACCAAACATTTATTTCTACTGGCTTCTGTAACTGGAAGGATGCTGTGCTGAAGTTCAACAAACATGAAGGAAGTCGTTGCCACAAATGTGCTCTTCTAAAGGCGAACACAATTCCTGCAACCACTAAAGATGGGAGTGAAATGTTATTGTCAGAACTTGCAAAAGAGCGTGAAGAGCAGAACGAAATGACAAGTTTTGGGTGACATAGCAGCAAGTATTCAAAAATGCACCACTCTTCAACAGATGCCTCCAACGTTGAGCAAGTGGTCATCTTACTCCGATGGGTCCGTTAGAACTTTGAAGTTGCTGAAGAGTTCGTTGACTTGTACGAAGTGGCATCAACTGGGGCCAAGATGATTTACGGTGTCATCACCGACGTTTTCAAGCGATTGAAACTTGCCATCTCAAAGGTGCGGGGACAGTGCTATGAAGGTGCTGCCACCATGTCTGGCAATAATTCCGGTATGGCAACGAGATTGCAAAGAGATTAGCTAAGAGCTGTTTTCACCCATTGTTGTGGACACTCGCTAAACTTGGCTTGTGGTGATACGATGAAGGATGCAAACTTACATGCAACGCACTGGTCCATGACACACGAGATAACCAAGTTGATCAAGAAGTCACTGGCACGTGATGCCATTTTTGAAGTGATCAAAGGAAGAAATGGCTAGTGAAACTCCCGGTATCTGTGTCCTTTGCCCAACCAAATGGACTGTCTGTGCTGGAGCTTTGAAAAGCATCCTTGACAACTTAAGTGCTCCTGAAACTTTGGGACAAATCTTTAGAATGCATCAAAGACACAGAAATGAAGGCAAGAATTCAAGGAGTTGCTGCTCAGATGACAAAATTTGTTTTTTTCTTTGGTGTTTCTTTGGGTTTGCTCGTTTTGAAGCACACTGATAATCTGAGCAAGGCTATGCAAGGCACAGATGTTGATGCAGACAACAGTAGCCACACTGGCGTCCATACAAAGTGACACCAGTTTTGACTTGTTTTGGCAGAAGACCAATTCTGCTGCTGAAAACATCGACGCCGAAAAGCTCTCGCTACCCCGGCGTCGCAAGATTGTGCGCCTACGTTCCCGGACTCGGTAGAGGAACACTACCAAAGCATCTACTTCGAAGCGCTCAGCCTCATCATATCCTGCATTGAGGATTGTTTTAACCAGGCTGGCTACAAAACCTCTTGTAATGTGCAAGAGCTTCTGTAAAAGACTGCAGCTGGAGAACCATACGACAACGAACTGCGTTCTGCGCTCTCTTCTTATGGTTCTGATTTGGATGCTCTACTTCTTCTAATGCAGCTGGAGGTTTTCTCGCAAGATTTCCAAGCTGATGGTTACCGTACGTAAAACCGTCTGCTACTTTCATAAGTGCTCTGATGCTCAATTGAAGCTCCAATCTCAGGTCAGTAAGTTGATGAGGTCATTGCTGATGATGCCCGCTACTAATGCTGGAAGGTAGAGGTGCTTTAGTGCTTTACAAAGAACAAAGTCTTACCTCAGATCGAAGAAGAAACTAGGACTGAACTGATTGGTGTTGCTAAATGTGCTCAAGGAGCGCACCAACGACCTCGACCTAGTGAATGTTGCCAATGACTTTATTTTCAGTAGCGAACATAAAAAAAACATATTTGGTGCAAAGTTTAGGCCATCTGATCTTTCATAATTATGTAGATAATTGTACTTCAAGATCTAGACTTAATTATACTGCTCGTACGTTATTTACTGTAATATCTAAATTGTATAATCGTTTGCCTGGTTATATATGTTATGCAATTGTTTTTGTTGATTAGGGAAAATGTCTGTAAAAAATATTCTAATTTTCACATTTGCGCCAATTTACTACGTTTGCCTTAGTGATACTTTAGTATGTTTTAATACATCA
>JBAHVQ010210114.1:0-12205 GCA_036872915.1 Nanipora kamurai
GAGCTTTCATAAAGCTTGAAGAACGAGCCTTTCGTTGTTTATATCCAAGCTTGCAAAACACCTACACTCTCTACGCTCGGTAGATTGAGTTTGCCCGTATGCTAGTGAATATGTTAAATAAACCCACTATTATTATTATTATAATTATTATGTTTATTGATTATGGTTATTCATTATGATTATTAATTATGATTAATGATTGCGATTATTGGTGGTGATTATTGATGGTGATTATTGATGTTGATAGGTGATTATGATTATCGATTATGATTGACTAATTATTGAATATAACTATTGATTACGATTACTAATTATGATTACTGATTATCATTACAGATTATGACTATTGGTTCTGATTACTGATTATTACTACTGCCACTATTCGTATTATTATTACTATTATTATTATTATTATCATTATTAGCTACTGACGTTGATCCGACCACGTTGTTGATTGTCTTGACAAGTAAGAAAGAGCTTATAATAGAAGACCTTGGATTGTTACAGTCAAACCTGTATTAAGCGGGAAATAGGTTCGTGTCCGCTTAATAGATGCGTCCGTTTGACAGAGGTTCTCGTCACCAGACCATAGGAAACACAGACTTCTTCAAATGAACGGTGCTCATAATACAAATGTATTAACTTTTACAGGTACAACAAACCAAAAAAATATTAGGCAAATCTAAGTTCTAAGAAATCTATAGCTAACACTCTATTTAAGTTTAAAAGTAACGGAATAAAGAAATTACTGTTTGCGAGCGAAGAAATCCTCAATGCGCGAATGTTTTCGTCCTTGAATTGTAATTTCGTGCAATAAGTATGCGACTTCCAAAATGGCCAACGAGAGTTCTTCTTTTCCATGGTAATGGAAGAAGTCTTGTAACATTTTCGAAAACTTCAACGCTTCTGCGGCTGATCTGATGCTCGGTTGCTTCTCTTGGTGGGAATCGTCGTCGTTATCACTGCTCTCATGTCCGACTCGATTGCCATGCAAGCTTGTTTCGTTGAACACGGATCAAAATTCTCGCAATAAATCTCTTCTCTTGTAGTTTCACGCCAGTTCGAGTCCGATGGGTCTAAACGACTTGACCCAATTTGAAGGTCGTTTTCATCAACGATGTATTCTTCAGCTCTTTGCTTAGATCCAAGTTCTGTAAGCACTTGCTGCAATCCGACTAAATCTTCACCTTCGAAAGAGTCATCATCTTCCACGGGTTTGTTAAGGTATAGCCCTGTACTCTTAAAGCATTTCGTGCACGTTTCGGCTAGAAATATCATCTCACGCTTTCTTTCCTCACTGTATGGCCATCAAAAGGGTTACTGATTTCACGATCTCACTGCCGTTGCGCGAACCGTCAATCTTGCTGCAAACAAGAGGCAACAGTCTCTTCTTGTATTTCACCTTCCAACTGGCGATGATACCACCGTAAAGTGGTTACGTTTTTGCCGTTGTGTTTTTGGGCAGAAAGTTCAGGGTGATGTCAGACAGGTGATCTTGGTGGATGACATGGGGCATTATCCAGGAACAACAATATTTTCCTACGCTTTTGCTTCTTGCGGTTGTCAAGTGTTGTTAGGATTTTAGCCACGATGCCAGAATTCATCCAAGGTTTCTTGTTTGCGAAATAAGGGCAGCCACAAGGGCGCTTTGCAGTCTTCAGCTTTTTGAAACATCGTAATTTCAACAAACTACAAATGATGATAGGCTCTTCCTTTTCGCCAGCCGCATTAACAAAGAACGCCCACGTGTTGCGTTGTTTTGACTTTTTTCCTCCACTACAACGCTTTACTTTGGGATTAAGAGTCGTTTCTGGAAGTGCCCGCCTAAAGCAGCCAGTTTCATCCCTGATCCACACGTCTTCAGGACTCCATCCTTTAACAATCTCTTTCAACCGTTCTTGGCAGCTTTCAACTGTGGCTTGATTTACGTCTCCACTTTCGCGGGTGACCTTCATTGTGCCAATGTTGTGTAAAATTTTAAAAGCCTCTAACCAGCCATTTGACGCAGAAAATCCCTTGATGTTCAACCTTTCCACAATTATCAAAGCCTCTTCTTGCAGGAGTATTTCAGAAATTGGAATATTGAAGTTTCGGTAAATCACATACCAATCCCATACTGCCCGGTTCACGTGCGAATATTTAGGTTTGCGTTGGCGCTTTCTATCACCTCGACGGATGATGGTTTCAAACGCAGTTGTGATCTCTTATTTGCTCTTAATAATATTTTGTATTTGAGTTTTCCCAACTCCGAATTTATCAGTCAACTTCCGATACCTCCACGATTGTTTTTGCTTGGCAAACTCAAATGATTTTAACTCTTTCACCGAGACTCAGGCAACTTCTACTCCCCTTTGGTTTTGTCTTTTGCTTCGCAGAAGTCTCTCGTTTAACTTGCTTTTCTGGCAGGTACTAGGTCTTACTATCAGCGACAGGACGACCAACAATGGATTCTTTTCTAAGAGCGTCACGATAATTTTTATGCTCTTTTAAAGCAAGCGGCACAATAAGCCACAGATAAACCTGCTTTCCATCCTGATGTGTCTTCGGGTGCGTACACGGGACATTGTCGAATTTATTGCAAGTTGAAACATTACACGTCAGACATCTATACTTGACCTGCTGCTTGCAATTCCAGCAAACGGCAGCGAGTTCAGAAGCAATTGCATAAGCCATAGGCCTGGTCGTTCGCTTGCTACATCAGACATCATGCTAACTGCAGGTTCTGTGACTGTGAAGGTGTGAAACGTAGTGCGATAGTTCGCAACTGAATGCGGAACGCCTCTTCATATCATACTAAATAACTTCCGCCGATTTGTATTGAAATTTTTTTCATTCATCAGTATTATTCCACATTTTAGCAGTTAAATTGAATACTGATTTAAATATGGACAACGAGGGGGCTTTTCTACGATGTTTTCCGTGAACCCTTTTTCACGCCATAAAAATGAAGTTACATCTGTACATCCCCAGACGCTGGCTGTGCATAGAAATCTGAAGACATGAACTTCGCGCGCGTTGATACCTTTCGTTTCAAGACAGCTTAAGTGATGATAACAGAAATATCACCTCCGCCATAATTAGCCGGCCACTACGCACTGATAATTGTCCAAAGCAAAAAAGTGTCTCCTGAAATTCTGGTAGTAAAATCATTTGTACGAGGCCATCATGCTTACATCAAAGTCTGGAATCCGAAAATCGACGAGGAATATAATTCGAAACGTAAACCCAGGAATAAAACTGATGAAAATACGGTTGTCAAAACAACACTGGAGTCTTGTGGCTGTGCTCAACCGAAAGAAGTGTCCACTAACACGGACGTTGTTGGGCACATCTCCAAACTTGGGGCAGTGTGGGTCACCAAGTTTCTTAGACGGCAAACAAATACTGGGAAATTTATAATGAAGGGGAAACAGATTACCAGAGGTGCTGGAGATGGCTTCGAACTTCCTTTTGCATACGAGTTTCGAGGAGATCAATTTTCATGCGACTGGTTGAGAAATAAATTGGTCATGGAGAAATTTGATGTTGAATAATAAGTGTAATATTTTTAAATATCAAAGAGACTTTGCACCGAATATTGTGAGGACTATTGAATATTTCCATCTTGACTAAACGTAATATTTGTAGCTGAAGGCAAACAAAGGGCAAAATCTGTCCAGATATGGAACGAATAAAGAAAATGTCCGCTTAACACAGGTTTGTTGTGTCGTTATGTACCGATTTAGGTATCCGCGTCCGCTTAATAGAGGTGTCCGCTTCATCAAGGTTTTATTTAAAGGAACTATGTGGGGTTCAATTTGGGACTTTACGAAATGTCCGCTTAATAGGGGTTGTCCGCTTAATGTAGGGCCGTTTAAATTAAACGAACCAAAACAAATCATTATCGAAAACAACATGAATTTCCTTACTGATATTAAAAGTTATCAGCGTTATGCGAAATTTTTCTTTGGAGTTTTTTGCAGTTTACTCGGCCAATTAAGGCCATTAAATACGGCACAACTGGTGCTTTAGATCGTCCAACCAAGCGGATGATTTCAAAATTACTGTCACAATATTAAATGCTGGTGAAGAGTCTAGGAAGATCGAAACTGGAAGAGGGATATACATTGTAGATTGTACATTTTAAATCGCAATCGCAACTCTAGTTATATTTCAGTTTTATCTTCTGGTATGAAGAAATTTATTTCGTGTATCGGAAACATTATAGCAAACTACTGTTGGTTCGAAATTGCGCAAGCTAATTAAATCAGAAATATTATCTGAGCCCCTAACAAGAGTCGAACCCGGAACCTGATCACCGGTGAGATGTTCTAACCATTTAGCTACATGGACTTGAAGGTTACTATTTGTACTGGTTTGTAGTTCACATGCGTTATGCTGGCCGCAGTCTCGACAAGTCACGTCTACATTAGATTAACTACAGTATATTAACCGATGTTGCACTACATAGACCTAAATGGATGAGCGAGGAGACAAAACAGTACAAATAGTAAAGCTCGCTCATTCGTCTGATGGTAGCTCAATGGTTAGAGCATCTCACCGGCGATCAAAAGATTACGGCTTCGATTCCCCTTCAGGGGCTTAGATAACTTTTCTGAGTAAATAAGCTTGAAAAGCATGCGCAACTTCGACCTATATACACCATACTACCACATGCTGTGCAACATCGGCTAGTACAGTTAAACTACCGCTTTTCTGCTGGAGAAACCAGCTTCCTTTAAATAATGTAAATTTTTTTCATTTGCATACCTATATTTTAGCTCGCAAGTGTCTCCTATTTTCATTACTATCTAATACGGCCATTTACCTTTGAATGCAACGTGGTACTGGTCTTTTTGCATTCTACTTTCTCTCCGTTTGAACCACTTTTGAAACCTTAAAAGAACACCTTCTCTGGTAGATAACACTTTCGAAAATAACCGCAGGAGTTGACCTGAGAATGAAAAATACAGAGAATGAATAAACAGATCAGATTAAAGAGCATGAAATTATATATATTTATATACATATATATCTATATATATGTAATATAATATAATATCATATAGATATAGTATAATATACATACATATTTATAAATATTAGATATTATATATATTTATATAATATATTATATTATATTAGATTAAACAGCATGAAAGTAGTGGGCAATAAGAAAGTGAATACTGGAAAGCAATTAATAATACACTGAAGGATATAAATCAAATAAAATATCCAATTCACTCAGCAAACGTTCGAACGTAAAGAAAAAAATATCATTATGAAATAGTCCTACTTTGTGAATAGTTATAAGGGTATAAATGCTCTACTAAGTCATATGAGGTTTTATAGTAGGAAGCGACTTCTAGATATTCAGATTGCTCTCGTTAATGTTCTTGAGTACACGAATGGTTATCCATAATTACCCCGTGTAATCTATGCACTTCATACTGTACATAGTCATATACGATTTTTACTTGAAACATGCGATGTTTACTTCAAAGTGGGTACCCAAATGCGTGGTTGAGTCTTCAATACTTATTAGTGAGAGCGACGTTTGTGGAACTAGAATAAATATCAACGTCTGTATGGACATATGTTATCAATAGTTTTTTCTTCCGTTGTGTGTTTGATTACGCAACTTTGCTGGCGTAACGTCAGATGTTTTCGGAACATTTTACGTTCAGTGAAGCGTGACACTTCAGATTACCGAGCTCGACTGGTGTGTAATCAAATACATTAAGAAACTCAAGTAAGACATATTAGGTAGGATAATTTTGAAATGTTACTTAAAATATATTTTAAGATGTACTAGAACATAGGCCACGCGTATCTAAGCAGGTAAGTTTAAGCCGAGTGCTAACTGGTTCTTTAGGGCAGTGGGATACAACCTGCGTTTATCCAAGTATTTGTATGTTGTGTTATTTCTAGTGGCTTATGTCTTGTTTATTTAGGCAGAGTGCAGTAAAGTTTGTGAGACGAAATGAAAATCAAATGATTAAATAGTAAATTATCATATTAAAGGTGTTAAAAGTTCAAATTATGAACAATAACACCAAATGTTTCGAAAGCCAATTCATCTTACGGGTTGAAACTAGTTCATACGTCATATTACAATTTTAACGTTAATTACCCACCTTGACAATTACTGTTAACAGTGGTACCGAATGTTCTCCTTTCCCAAGAGGTAAATTCATTACAACCATTTTCTACTTTTTCTTTTAAGAGTAAGGCCAGCTTCCCAATGCCATGGTTTCTGCAAAAGAAATAAGAAATCTAAAAATAACAAAGAGGCGTTTTCTTACATCTCATAATGCTCTGCCATAATCATTATCGATATATTCAGCTGATTTGAACCTTTTTTCCTGCCAAAAAAACCTTAGGTTATAAACATGTCAGGTTTTCCCGGTCACACTCCCACTCCAATACCAAACACATTGGACTTGAAAACACACTCAACATCACCATGGTCTGTCTATGCTAACAAGTCACCTTGGTATTTTTTGATTACTAATTTCTAGTAAACATGCCTCCGGGAATCACAATTAATATCGTTCCCCTTCACTGTACGTTCTGATAACACCAGCAACAACAACAAAAATCTAGGAAATTTAAACAGACAGTGATTCTGGACTATACAACTCACATGTCGCTGCACGACGGTCAGTACGTCAACCAAAACAAGAACGGTCTACTTAACCACAATTCATTGCAATGGATGCACTAGGCTTACCAGAAACGTTGATAATAAGAACAAAGAAATCCTAACATAATTCCTAAGCAGATATTACCTTGTATCTAATTCAGCAATCTCACCCAAGCTTTGCGAGGTAGCACCAAGTTTGTTGAAAGAGGATTTCAAACATTCATAGTGAGACCTTGAAAACAAAATGCTGTTGAATTGATTACATGTCATTTAAAACAAAAACCACATGCAGGAACAGTAAGATTTTCACTAAATCACCTCATAGCATTTTTGACTGAATGAATATAAAATAGGTTTTGGCTTCCTGGTGTTTGATTAGCGTTAAGTATAGGAAAGTGTTACCCTGAATGGGGAAAAAAAATATGAAAGCGGCTCAATAGTATTCTAAATCGCATTGGTCTTTTTGAATTTCACATCAGCATATTACAGTCACAGGCAGCGTAAACTTCTTCGTTTTCTTCTACTGCTTTCTCTTCCTTGTCAGAGAATGTACCGTTTATCCCAGGGGTC
This sequence comes from Nanipora kamurai, assembly GCA_036872915.1. Lineage (NCBI taxonomy): Eukaryota > Metazoa > Cnidaria > Anthozoa > Scleralcyonacea > Helioporidae > Nanipora > Nanipora kamurai. Next base: position 7,196 of record JBAHVQ010210114.1, read on the forward strand.
GGCAACCCGCGGCTCTTTCATCCTTATGCTGCGGCTCCCTGTGGCTTTGGAAAATAAATGATGAGTAATCAATTTAAGTGTATTTTATTTTTGTTCGTTGGTTTTTTTAACATTATAATTCTAAATTTGACGATTATTGTGATCTTGTAACATTAAAATAAAAGACAGCTTAATTTGTTTAATGTTTTGTTGCTCAAAATATGCATCACAATCGCCGAAAGCAGGTATATTCCCGCAGGCGAGTCTCGCACATCGGCGCGTGTCGCACGTTGCCACAACCACTGTGCATTTAATCAAGCTTTTCAACCCCAGGTAGGCCAACCATGGATAAATATAAGAAAAGAAAATTATCTGAAGAAAATAGAACATATAATGATGCCTGGGCAGATCCGTTTGCATTTACCTCCGACGAGAGTGGCTTACGAGTGTGCTTAATATGTGGTGAGAAATTGGCAAACAACAAAAGGTCAAATGTTGCAAGACATTTCCAGAATAAACACACCGCCTTTGTTGAAATATATCCAGAGGGAGATGAGAGAAAAAAAAGCCGTTCCGGAACTGATGCGGAAGGCTGATCTGAGCAAAAATCAATTCAACAAGTGGATGTAGTCTGCAAATTCAACCACATATGCTAGTTTTTTGGCCGCTCAGGAAATAGTCAGGCACGGGAAGCCGTTCACAGATGGAGAATATATGCAAGAATCATTCATTAAGATTTCGGAACAACTATTCGCGGACTTTAAAAACATGAGTGAAATTGTGCAGAAAATCAGAGATATGTATCTCTCTGCGAAGACTGTAAAAGACAGAACCATAAGAATGGCAAAAAATATAACAAAACAGCAAATTAAAGACATCAGTTCAGCTGCGGCGTACTCAATCGCCTGTGATGAGTCCAAAGACAAAAGTGATATCGAACAAATAGCGCTGTTCTGCCGATATGTGAACTCTGTTGGACAACAGAAAGAAATTATTGAGTTGATACCACTAAAAGGCCCGACACGGGGGGAGGACATCTGAGAGGCTGTCCTGGATTGTTTAAGAGCCAAAGAAATAAACACTACCCACCTGGTGTCAGCGGCTACTGACGGGCACTGAGTATGACTGGAGCGCGCAGGGGCTTTGTGGCCTTACTGCAGAAGTCGCTGGATAGAAAGTTGCTGACATTTCACTGCATCCTGCACCAAGAGAAATTGTGCGATCAAACATTTCCTCCGGAACGCACAGAGGTAATGAATGTTGTCATTCAGATTGTCAATAAAATAATGGCAAAAGGTTTAAATCACCGTCAGTTCCGTTCGTTACTGGACGAGATGGAGAGCACGTACTCTGATCTCCTGCTGCATAACAAAGTCCGGTGGGTGTCCAGACGGGAGATGTTAAAACGCTTTGTCGCATGTCTGGAAGAGGTGAAAACTTTCCTGAGCAGCAAAGGGCTCACTTTCCTGAGCTGGAACAGCCAGAGTGGCTGGAAAAGCTGCACTTCATGGTAGACATGACAGCGAACTGAACACGCTGAACACAACTCTTCAGGGGAGACGAGGTACAGCTCTGCACATGCTGGAGGAGGTGTTAGCATTCGAGCGCAAGTTGACAGTGTTTGCCAGAGATTTACAGAGAGGTACACTGTCTCACATCCCCTCTTTGAGAGAGCTGAAATAAGCTCACAAGGTGATAAATTCAGAGTATTTGCAGTCTGAGTATTTCTTCAAAATACTAAACAACTACCATGGCAGCTTTGCCGGGTAATTCTAGAAGTTTGGGTTTTGTACGTAGAGGATTTTCAATGATTTTGTTTGCCAGAAATTAGACGCAATAACTGTCCACTTGTTAGGAATTATTAGAAATTATTATGGCCGTTCATGTTAGTGGAGATACGCTGAACAGCATAGGCAGCGACCACTCGTATGTAAAAGGTCTAACAATGACGTCGTTCCCGACTTAAATAAACTGAACATGACGTGAAAATGCTGGTAGTAATAGTTTGTTCGAGATGTATTTGCTCTCATATGAACAGCCCTGTTGTATAATCATCTACGAAAAATAATCGGGTTTATTCTCATCTCAAAGAACTGAGATGCCAATATGTACATCAAGGCAAGATTTTGCTGTTTCTAGTGCTGTTTCTGCTGTTTCTTTGTTATCATAATCTGCACTGATAAGTAAAGGACAGCTGGACGCCCCTGGCGATGGTAAATCGTTAAGAATAAACTAACAATCAACCTAGCAACCGGTCGGTAGCTAAAACTGGATTCAGTTCTCGCATGTTCATTGGTGTTAACAAAAGTCGCTAAATGAATGACTAAAACCCACCAGGTCGCCAGAAACTTTCCACAATTTCCTTCACTTTCAGTTCCAAGGGAATACAGTGCAAGGGTTTGAAGAAAAAGCGTTGATTTAATGTTGGATACTTCTTTAATGAACACCTACACAAAACAAAATGAATGAGCTAAATGTTTGATGAGAGTAATGGTCTTTTATTTATTCTATTTTATCCCGACTTACTTTGAGAATGTCTCTTGCATGGAGGAAAGCGCTGTCTTTTTTACAACTTGTGGATAGTTGAGACAAGCGTTGAGGTAGTGGTGACAAGTGTAGATCAATTTCTGAATTGGGACAAGCTTCCAATAGTAAAAATAGGTTGTTAGAAATTTGGTCGCTGATATCCAGTAGGTCATCTAAGGTTATCTTAAAATTAAAAAGAATAACTTTTATGATGGATACTCTTTCCGTTAGTTTGAAGTAAATATTGCAAGCTTACCGTCCAATTAGCCACGTCTTTCTGAGGTGGCACCCTGCAAAGTTGGGTAGACAATTTTGACGAAGTCACAATTCTCTGCAGCTGTATGTAAATCAATCTGGAAAATAAATGGCTAAATCACAACATTTTACATCTTTGCTCAAATTTTAGTTCCATGATAAGGGATATAGATATTCATTCGAGTTTGTGCCACTCAAAGATCGATGTCGCAATACCCCTTATCGCACGCGCAGGATTACGTCCCATTTCTCTGTGTCGTATAACCTCTTGAATTGACTTATTTCTTTTAAAACTTATCAATAATCGGTAAACTAACTAAAAAGAAAGAAAATTAACACTTAAACTTTGAAATCGTAGGACAATTTTACATAGATTTAACCAAATATATACATCATAATCCATGAGATAATCCCATAAAAGAAATAAAGATAATATGATAATCCATGAGATAATCGTTCAATAAAAGACAGCAAGAGATGTCACATGATGACACTACTATATCATGATACGTACTATATCATCACACGTACCTTTATGATAAAGGTACATGCACCTACATTAACTCCTTCGTGTCCGTACAGGTTCTCAGTTACCTATGGAGACTTTACTATTCGACTCTAGCTGACGCCAGACGATTTTACTCGTCAAGGGGAAGTCCTCGGACAGGAAAGAGTTAAAAAGCTGACCCCATCAATTTTATAAAAGACAATTGACAATTAGAATTTATTTTTCTATTCTGTTTGTAATGAGATGATCAGTTGATTTAATACCGCATATTTCAAACAATCTTCATCTTGTACTCTCGTTCTTTGTTCGATCGATTAAAATACATCCATGTGCTAGCAAATATTTTGTACATTCCAGTCACAAAACTCTTAGCACATAACTCTTATCACATAATGACAAAAAAATATCCTTAAGGAAAGTTCTTCATGAATATATATGTCGGCTCAAAGGAACTTCAAGACTTCACAAAAAGTCTTGTACTAAACAGTCAAATTAGTAAATTCTCTCACTAATTTAACTAATAAATTCCGTAACTAACAGTGAAACAAGTTCACATGTAGCACCCTGAAAGGCCGACTGAGAAGAAAGGTTTTACTTAATATTTATATACCTATTTAACTTTCGAGGCTTACATTTAGGGTCAATATAACGTCTTCTGTCGATTGAGAACTATTCGTCACTCCTTGGGAAAACTTCAGTAGCACAGACGACAAATACTTCTTCCGCAAATGCAAATTTTTTTGCGAGATTTAGAGTACATTACAGAGACTTGTTCTACTGCGTAACTACACAAGCGTTGATTAACTCCTGACAGGGGTTATTCAATATGCACTCCACAGGAGATGATCTTACTGTTCAATTGTGGAAGTCATTGTGAAAACCTCGTCGACAGTACTTTATCATAGTCTAAAGACACTCGTCTGAAGCTCGCGCATGTATACAATGATCTCAAATTCATCAGTAATTCATGAGAAAAATACAAAGGAAATCACTACCGGGACGTGGTTTAGATATCTGACAAAAATAATTAGATAAATTCAAACAAATTTTACCTCGATTTTCTCTTTATATACTGATTCTTTTGAGATGCAATGTTATACACTCGAAAGTTACGTTTTATCAGATATCCAAACACCTAAAACTCGGTTATCGCCTAGGTTTTCAACAAGCTTCTCGTTGTTTGGATGTTCTCTTCCAAGCTACACTGATGAGCTGTAGAACAGCAAAATAGAGTAGCTTGGAACAATCCAGATGTAAGCACGCCATGTATATATCGCCCAGTAATTGCCAGTGACGACCGCACGTGGGACAATACTAACATGCGCACATCTAGAGAGCATGAAGTGGTATTGGGCCAAAGTGCTCAAACTGCAACGAATACAATACATATATATATATACATACATACATATATATATAATATAATATAATATATATATATATATATATATATATATATTATATATATGTGTGTGTGTGTGATAACCCTTGTAAACACGATAAAGATTTACTGTCTTCTGTATCATTTGATACAGAATGCTAATAGGGTTATAAGTATTCTGTATCAAATGATACAGTTCGTTCTCATTCCATACAGATGGATAAGTTAACATCAACAACGAAATTTAGGTTTTATTAATAACTTTTTTCCCTTTGATACTCCATATAGAATGTTTAAAAGCTTAAATTATTAAAATAAACACTTTGACATGAATTTCACAAGACATTTACAACATTCGCGT
>JBAHVQ010210125.1:0-12204 GCA_036872915.1 Nanipora kamurai
AAATTCGTATAGCATCATTGAAACAGAAATCGTTCTAATGACTTTCGTTTTTGTTTAAATGACCAGCAAATGCTGTAGTTAACGTGTAGTTCTCGCATGTATCATAAAAACTGCTCTAGCTCTAGTTTTATTTAGTTAACTAACATTCCAGACTTATCTACTAGAGAGCTTCAGTTTTAGATACGGTTGACTAAAACAAGAATAATTACGGGTTTGACTCTCGTCAGGGCTCAGAAAACTTTTCTGCATTTACAGGACAGCATACACATTCGGCTGATGATTAGTGGATATTCCAGGTCAGTTGATTCACAGCTAAACTTTCATCTCGTTCGCTCGGGGCCTTTAGAGTAGATATATACAAGCTTTGAATATCCCAACTAGACGGGACAACTTTCCTTGCTTTCATCTTCCTCAAGTTCCTTTTCATAACTCTGACTTACTTACTTTCTTTCTGTTATTCTATTAAACGTTTTGTATCTATCGTCCTCTACCTCATTTTCTATCTTCCTCTTTAACACTCTTTCTTATACTTCATTTGGGAAAATTGTCTGGATTTCCTGTTCTCCCTCTTCAATAGGGTGAAGAGGAAATTGGAAATAGGTATAAAAGACCCGCATGAATGGAAAAATTAGATTTTTCGAATAATACAAAAATCATACGAACGTTTATTGCTGCTTTCAGTTCTTCTTCCTCCTGTTCAGCATGACGTCGAATTTTTTCTTTTTCAATCCTATCTTCTATCACGACTTTTTCATACTCGGTATACTTAAAATACAAAAAAAACACCAAGAGTTTAAGAAGAACAAGGTATTTTATTTTAAATGCAAAGTTTAGCTACAGAAAAAATAGCCTGCGACATCTCTTCAAACTCCTTTTTCGACGCTAATTGTTGAATAAGTATAGTGTGAAGTGAAACAGGTTTCACAATCAATCGACACAAAAAAATCTCTGACAAAAGGCTTCATGGTAACGCTGCCAATAGATATATCTAATGATAGGATATTTCCCAGGATAAACTGTAACATTACGCGAGGCAATGAACTACTATAAATAACTAACCAATATGTAGAAGAGAAAAAACTCTTCGTAAATTCTGCCGGAAGTCGGCCTGTCTGCCGAAAATGTTGACAAGTTCGACGCTCTTGCGACTGAGGTACATGATTAACTGGAAGCGGGCCATGAAAAAATTGTACTAAATATTTGGTCTAGTTTCTTGCAGGTCGATAGATTGAACTAATGAGGCCCATTCATCCTCAACATTGAATTGGTGTCATTCGACTTACTTTCCCTATTCACCATAATACCTGTTGAACTTGCCATCAAATTCGCTCAAAAGAGACTAAGACAGGACGTTAATTTACATTAAAGAACCACTTTAACTGACGAGGAGACGACCTAGCACCTGACTAAAGTTTTTTTTCTTAACACAACTAGGTTTTTTTTATGGTTGCCCGTATAACCAAAAGGTCTTAGGTACGGCCATGGGTTTTCCTGTGTCGGAAATTATTGCCGATCTGGTAAAGGAAGATTAATATCTCCCTTCTATTAAACAAAGAGCACTGGCGACCGCACCACTGAAATCTTTGTTTTGGACACGGTATATTGATGATGTCATATCTCCGATATCTAGAAATCAAGAAGAAGTTCTTTTCAACCATCTAAATTCTATCGAGTCGTTTATTCAAATCAAGGTAGAACGCGAAATGAATAACTGCCTGCCCTTCTTGGATTGTGTTGTCAAGGGAACCGACAACGAAAAACCGCAAACCAAGCTGTAACGAAAAACAACTCACATTGACATTAATTGCTAAAAGGTAAATTAGGCTCAGCCTCTGTTATACTACCACTTGAGTAAACAGAGGTGACAGTGGTGACTCCAGGATTTCCCCGACAGGTTGTCCAGATAAAATCAGGTCAAAGTAACAACATTCTTAGGGGGTCCGGGTGGATGTTCTCCAGTAGAATGAATTTTTTTTTGTAATTTAGGGCCGCTGAAATGACATTTCCTTCACGTTAAGAGCACTTTTGGGCAAATTCTAAGATTCTTTGTCACGGTTTTTTGCAGTAGAGTTCACTGAAACCCCGTTAATACGGCCTAAACATTTAACCTTGTATCGTAAAGCTTTCCCCATGGCCCATGACGGATGGATTTCGGACGAATTATTTCGACGGGTGGTCGTTGGCCCCCCTGGACCCCTCTCTAGAGCCACCCCCGAGAGGTAATCACCGATTTTCATCTGCATTTGAAATCCGCTTTTATTCTGCTTGTCATGCATAATGCACAACTTATTAGTTTACCTTTTGTGTCAGGTCTTGTAGTTTTGCTAAGTCATTCGCTTTTGATGTCTGAAACAAAAACCAGAGTTTAGCCAGTTGACTAGTACAGTATTACAAGGACTTCAGCAGCCATTGCATCTCTCACCTCAGGTCACCATACTATCCATGCTTTACCACTGATTCAGGGATTCCGCTGGGATTTTCATGTTTAGTGGAACCTTTCTAAGGGATTTTGGTGGTGAGGTATCACCTCTATACCAGACATTTTCCCCCTGGATAATTTGTTGGGAATTTTTGGGCACATTTATCGTTCCATTGGCGTTACAGCACCACAAGTCATGATATACAGCATGAATTACGTAAATTTGCACTTTTTGTCTCGTGTTTGTCTCATATATCAGTTATCACAAATTACATAAACGAAAATATTCCAGTCTCTTCCAATTCCATTTACAAGGAATTGTGAAATGACAAATGACATTCTCGCAAGGGTGACTAGTCATCTACTGTTGCCTCCAGCGGTTAAAATAGCATTAACAGAGTACAGTAAGTTATTCTTGGGAAACATCGAAAATGTTCTGGGTCCTTTATCCCATCCACAGCCCTGTCGGAAACTCTGTCATTGAGTTACAGAGCTAACTGAAGAAAGATTCAGCAGAGTATGCATCTATTTTCCTGACAAAAAATCACAAGAAACCAAATTGATTTCCGTCTTTTGATGCTGTGATCCAAACGCGTGATGTGGCGACCAATCAGAGACAATATTAAGAAGAACAACTTGAATGAAGTAGAGCCACTTCAGCGTGATAAAAAGGAGCGTCTATTTAGTTTTCAAAAGTCAAATAACATACCAAGTATTTGAATAATTATCCGTGCTTGGATACTCTGACTCAAACACGGGTATTAACTAATGCAACATGTGAATTTTCAATTACATATGTGAAGTACAGGTTTTACGAAATGATAAATTCACAATTATCCTACACTACTGAAATCAACTGAAAAAGTTCACGCGAGTGGAATATTTACTCGTACCTTCGGAATACCGGTCCGCCCCTCTACCTGTTGAGCTATCCAGTATACAGGGTTTGGAGGCGAGTTATTATCCAACTTAAGTGCACGAGATATTCTCCCAACAACTTAACGCTATCCATGAAGATGGATGTGTAGTGTTTCGACTCTATTTCAGAATCATCCTCAGGGTGATATGAAACGATAAATTTACAATTATCCTACACTACTGAAGTCACCTGAAAACTCGAATCTAGCAGACTTGATCAGATTGACAAAATCTATCAGACTTGATAGCTCAACAGGTAGAGCTATGGACTGGTACCCGAAGGTGCGAGTTCAAATCCCGCTCGAGTCAACTTTTTCAGTTGATTTCAGTAGTGTAGGATAATTGTGAATTTATCAGTTCACATTACGCTGAGGATGATTCTGACACAGAAGTACAGGTTTCTATAGCAAGGGTTTCACATGTGAAACTCCAATGCCTGTAGACTTGATAGCTAATCAGGTGGAGCGGCGGACCGGTACCTCAAAGGTGCGAGTTCAAATTCCGCTCGAGTCAACTTTTTCAGTTGACTTCAGTAGTTTAGCATAATTTGTGAATTTATCATTTCGTATTACCCTGAGGATGATTCTGAAATAGAAGGACAGGTTTCTATAGCAAGGGTTTCACATGTGAAGTTTTGAATCATGTAATCCCAAAATAACGAGCATCAGATACTTCATATCTGAAAATTGTCCAGTTTCTTACGTGAAATGAAAATTTCAATGGTTTCAATTCAACTTTTTGAGAGAAATTAAAATATCGCCTAGCTTGCTCTTAATTTGGCGACAAATTAAGGCCCGATTGGCTCAATAGCTCAACAGATAGAGCGGCGGACCAGATTCCCGAAGGTGCGAGTTCAAAACTTTTTCAGTTGACTTCAGCAGTGTAGTTTAAATGTGAATCTATCGTTTCATATTGGCGACAATTATACTACCAATTTTACGCTGAAAATCTCATGGCTATCCTCGCCTTCTATTCCTTGACACCACAAAATTGAATGTCCGTCGAAAAACAAAACTAACGTTTCCTTTGTTGCAAAGCGATTTAAAATTTAACTGTGCCACGTCAAAAAATCAAAGATGGTGGGGTTCAAAAATTTCAAAACTGAAAGTTTCTGGTTGTAAAATAAACCTTAATTTCAATTTTTCTCAAACCAATTTTATACTTAGTGTGCCCTACCAAAATTTAAACGAGCAATTTGTTATCACAGTCGCAGTTCCTTTAATATTCAGCAGGGATATAAAAGTATTTGTTGGTGAAACGCTAATATTTCAGTAACAATGAACAGATATATGTCAATATGTTTTACAACTTAGCGGTAATGTAGCGAAAACTCTGATTAGTTGTTGTACGCGCTTAATTTCCTGACGATGGCACGGGAATGTCTAGTAGCTAATTAGAAGGATTCTAAGAATTCGGACTTCGGAAGGAGAAAAATGTTTCCAGACTGTAAACTAATGCTTGTTTGCTGTTATTTCGTGTCGTATGCTATAGTGTAAATGAAATGGTTCATGTTGGAATAAGAAAGCTCTGAAGCACTAAAAAAGCTGTAGTTGGCTTCACGTATCCTCTCAAACAGCTCCTTCGGTTTCTTCTAGCTTTCTAAAATTCCAGCGCAAACATAACTTCACAATACAGTATAGGCATAGGCTAAAACATGAACTATTTCTCAAAAATGTGACTATTATTTTGCGGCCATGAATAATATAAGAACACACTATGACACCAGTACCCCTGGCTGATCCACTACCCCAACAATACGCTTTTGGCAGAAATTACTAATTGTGCACAAAAACTATGCAGAACCCGTCGACAACTTTCAAAAATGTACAACAATACAGAAATCCGAAAAAAGGGATATCGAGAAAAACCCAATATATAACTTGAAAACAAGAAGAAAAATTTGAAATGGTAAATTTTCGACTTTATTAGATAGTCATCTTCAGACAAAACTTATGGAGCGTTTTCAGTCAATCCCCAGAGATTCAAAGAACAACGGTCATGTCGGCCATGTTGGTGTACCTAACAAAAGAAGACAGTTAAAATTCTTTTGTTAAGGAACACCAACATGGCGACTATGACGTCATGTGAAAACGCTCTATTTAGTACCTTTTCTCTATATTTTTTGCGTATTGATTAATGCTTCTTTTCGACGATTTCCAATTTATGTTTATTTTCACAGTGATATTTTTGGGTTCAAGTGTTTTTGCACACGATGCTCTTGTTGTCTGATAAATGATTCTTAAGTCTTGTTTCTAGGGTCCTTATTGTTGAGCAGATATATACACTTTTGCCGTCGAATTCGATTTTATCATTTTGATATTCTATGTGTCCAATTGATTGTACTTCGTGTTTGTTGTTCACAATGTACGTGTATATTGGTTTTAAGTTCTCTCCGTTGATGTACCCAAATTTGGTTGTCCGACTCATGGCTGTATATAATTGATTTTTGTTCATGGCCTGTGCGTCTAAAATATTGTGGTATTGATTGATCTCGGTGCCCTGATATTTGTATACAGTGATGCAGAATGCTAGGTTGAATTGGAAACAATTGGTCGTTCTCTTTTATTGTGGCGTGATTTTTATTAATGCTTTTTACAGTGAACTGTTGTGAGTTGAACACATTTCTGTCTTTCATATTGTCGATGCATATGACTGGTGTGTTAGCGCGCATTTTGTGCACTTCCGTCTTTCCATTATAGTTGAAGTCGACGGTGGTGAATTTTTCCCCTTCACAAAATACATCTGAGCATAATTTATTAACCTCTATTCGAGTGCTATTGTAGCAGCATATATTAACATAGCTACCTATATAGTTGTCTAATTTCTCGTCAATCTGGCCAGTCCTAAGGAAGTTAGACAACATATTATAAGTTTTTTTGTCGTATCTGGCGCTCTCTTCGATGTATTGTTGTTCAATTTTTTCAGAGCACATGCCTAGTATAGCAGGGCTCTTTGTGTAGTCATATGATAGGCTACCATTTCCCTCAATTGGGTCACATTGGTTGCTATCTCCATAAAAATAACTTTCAAGTCATAAGCCACAAAACTCTTGTAGTGGAGATAAGATTGAAGTCCTCGGAGAAGCTTTCGTTAATGCTGTGCTTAAATCGAAAAATTATCGGTTGAGATTCTACGTAATTGACCGCCCTACGCAATCAATACTTGGTTTGAAGGACTGTGAGCGACTAGATTTAATCCATCGAGTACAAGAGTTGGAGGAGAACAAGAGTACGAGAGAAAATTTTCTGGAAAAATATTTTAACGATGTTTTTACGTCGTTTGAGATCGGGTGCCTACCTGGCTTACACCACATCGAGATATAGAAAAACGTTAAACCAGTGATCGACAGCCCAAGACGAGTTCCAGTAACACTTCGCTCAAGAATAGAGATAGAACTAGATCGAATGGAAAAAATCCGCGTAGTAAAGCCGGTTAAAGAGCCAACAGAGTGGGTGTCTCCATGGTACTAGTAGTGAAATCAGATAAGTTGCGAATCTGCATCGACTCATTTAATCTTAATCAACCAATCAAGCGAGAGCACCACCCCATGAAAACCATTGAAGAAGTTGTTTCAAGATTGCTCGGTGCCAAAGTTTTCGCTACTTTGGATGCAGCTAGTGGATTTTGGCAAATTCAACTTGACGAAGAATCTGCCAAACTAACATGCTTCAACACACCGTTTGGTCGGTACATGTTTAACAGATTACCATTTGCAATCACGTCAGCTCCGGAAGTTTTTCATCGGACTATAGAAACACTGTTTAAAGATATTGAAGATTGTGAAATTATAGTCGATGATATTTTAGTCTGGGGAAAAAATAAAGAGGAGCATGACAGAAAATTGATACAAGTATTAGAAAGAGCTCGGAAAGTTAATCTTAAGTTGCGCAAGGAGAAATGAAAGATTAAGATGGAGAAGCTCGTATATGTTAGTCATCAACTTACAGCAAATGGACTACAGCCTGATGCTGAGAAAGTCATCGCCATTACTGGAATGCCCGAGCCAACGTGCAAGAAAGAGGTCCAACGTTTCATGGGAATGATCCAGTATTTCTCTAAATTTATACCGAATTTATCAGAGAAAGCTTAGGCATTACGTCATCTCCTGAAGAAAGATACACCTTGGCAATGGAATCACGAGCAACAGAAAACATTTCGAGAACTACAACAAGCCTGTTATGAGCCGCCTGTTCTCCAATATTACGACGTGGAAAAACCTATCACAATTTCAGCTGATAGTTGCCAGGCCGGACTAGGAGCAGTTTGCTTGCAAGAAGGACGTCCTGTGGCATATGCGTCTAGAGCATTAACGACAACCCAACAAGCCTATGCCCAAATTGAAAAGGAAATGTTAGCAATCGTATTCGCATGTGAGAAATTTTATAATTGTATATATGGAAAAGAAGTAGAGGTGGAGACAGATCACAAGCGCTTGGTCTACATATTTAAGAAACCACTTCATAAGTGTCCAACACGTCTACAGCGTATGCTACTTAGATTACAGCAGTACAAATCAAACGTTTATTACAAAAGAAGAAAAGAACTGCATATTGCTGATGCCCTAAGCCGAGCATATATAAGCCGTCAGGGACTGAGAATACTTTGGAAAAAGAATTAGAAGTCCAGGTGATTCTCCCAATGTCAACAAAGATATTGGAACAGCTGCATCTTGAAACAGAGAAAGATCATGCACTACGAGTCATGAAAACGACGATTCAAGAAGGATGGCTCACGAGTAAATCACACGTGATACCACATCTACGACATTATTGGGATTTCAAAGAAGAATTAGCCGTTCACGATGATGTCATATTCAAGAATGACAAGGTCGTAATTGCTTTGTCACTACGTTCTCATATGATGACAGCTGTACACCAACCACATTTGGGAGTCGTAGCAAGTAAACGTAGAGCTCGAGAGTTGATGTATTGGCCTGGTATCAATCTTGACATCGAAAGGATTGTCAAGTCAGTCAAGACTTGTGAAATTTGTAACAGCAACAAGAATCAGCAACAGAAAGAGCCACTTCATTCTCATCCAGTGCCAAGCAGACCATTTCAGAGAATAGGAGCAGATATTTTTGACTTTGATCAAAAACAATACTTGATAACAGCCGACTTCTATTCTGGATGGTACGAAATAGATTTACTGACAAGCCAATCTACTAGCACAATTGTTCAGAAATTGAAAGCGCATATGTCTCGCTATAGAATTCTAGACGTCTTGGTTACGAATAACTGGTCACAATTTGTAAGTAGCGAATTCAAGCAATTTGAGAAGAAATGGAATTTTCAACACATTACAAGCTCACCGTGTTATCCACAAAGTAATGATGGTATTGAGCCTGCAGTACAAAGTGCTAAGGTGTTGATGAAGAAAGCAAAAGAAGCTGGAGAGGACTGTTTATTTGTCACTCTTCAATCAACGGAATACCCCAAGAGATGATGTCTTAGGAAGTGCTGCACAAGGTCTCATGCCACGACGAACCAAAGCAAAGTTGTCAATGACGGAAGAACAGTTACAACCTCAACTAATAGAGCCAATAGTTGTGAAAGAACGATTACAGCATTATAGAGAGGAACAAGCAAAGTACTATAATCGTACAGCTAAAAGATTAGAACCCTTGAAAAATGGAGATGTAGTCAGACTTCAAAGTAAAGTTGGGTTCAGGAAAAAGGAGTTATTGTTCGTAAAGACAGGCTACCACGATCTTACATAGTTGAGTCTGGAAATCGTGAATACAGAAGAAATCGTAGACATATCATCAAAGTTGAGGAACCAGCATACTGTGAAGAAGTAGAAGAGGCAGAAAGTAAACAAGAACAGCAAAGAGAAGAAATCGGAAGAAATCAATATTCTCTTTATTCACTGAACATAACTGCAATTTGTCTACGCATGCGTCAAATTCTCTTTGAGCCAGTCCCTTAGTGAATAGAACAAACGGTCGCTTGAAATTTCAAATTCAGATTGAAAATGGCGGCTTCTGCGATTAGAATATTGTTAGTGCGGAAATGTATACCAAAATGGCAACCACATTTTTAATGGTGTATGATAGAAGTTATTTTAAAAGGTGATCTCGAATTTTTAGAGGAAATTGATGCCTAGAAGTATTTTACTTAGATAGAAAAGAATAATTTGCAGTTGCCGCTTTTCTGTAATTGGCAAACGTCATTTGCAAAGGAATTTCTGTAAAGTAATTGCCTGAAGATAACTAAGATGTGTTCGAAAACTTACAATAAACATACTGCTTCTTCTAATAAGAATATGCAAACTATATTCGGAGTTACCATAATCTTATAAAAGAATAATATGTCGAAAGATAAACAAGTTCGCGGGCACAGCTTTCGAGAATTTCCATATTTTGTAATACAAAATGTTCTTGTTCGGCCATTTTGAAAATTTTCTGTCCTTGTTGTAAAATAATAATGAAATCCAAATCTGTTTTTCTTAATTACAATTTACAAAGACTAGACAGCTCCACCAGTTCCAATTCTACCGGAAAAATTCAATTGGTCTGATGATGATTTTGTAATAAAATCGAAATATTACCATTTCTATTTCGCCTTATATAACTCGAATCTTGAGTTGATAGGATGACATTATTTTTGGGAATATGTTTTCATTTTTACTTTTTGAAGTTGTCGGCTGGTTGAAAATCATAAGCTTAGCTTAGCAAATTTTTCAGACACTTCTCTCCGATTTGGTCAGTGGGTGGCAGCTCAACACTTGATTGTTATATTCCCGTAAATCCTTGTTTACCGTTAGCCTCTTGAATACTCAACGGTAGTTTCAGAAACAGAAACGGGGTTTCGTTCTTGTTCATAAAAGCTAAATAATTTTATGACAATCTTTCAGCCAGCTCAGTGAATTTCTTTTAAACTTGGTAATTAAAGCAAGCAGATTGAGTAAGCTCAACAACATGTCTAATTTCCAAAATTTTTTATCAGGCAGAATTATTTAAAGTCCACTAAATTTATTGCCGCCTTGACATTGTGATTATTTATCCCTTAGTGAAATATTTAGCCGCGCACCAATTTTTAGAAAAATCTACTGAGGAAATCCGAAGACAATGTAACTTGAGGCCAACTTACACGATACGACTGTCGTCTACGATTGTCCTTTTCTGATGTATCTAATCTCCTTTAAGTGCACAATCGCCATGTTCGCAAATGTTGCAATGTTCCCTGAAGACCCGCGTCAGTTAATCGTATCCATTTTACGACGAACAATCGTATACGACAATCGCATCGTGTAAATCGGCCTTTAAATGTGATCGTGAAAATATGCCGAAGTTCCCAAACTATTCATACCATCTGATCAATCGATAATTGAACAACTCGACAAATATCTGATGTTTATCAATGCTTCTTCTACAGTTACTCAATCTTTGTACCGAACTTACGATTATTTTAAGGACAGAAATTCCCGTAACTGGAGACCTGTAAACATAGAAACTGCAGGGAGCCACCTTAAATAGGTTCTTATTTTCCGAACAGTCAAGTTGTTTGTTCCTCACCTGACTTGTAACCTCTAGATTAGATTAAGTGCCCTGGCACGGTGCTCGGGCACAGGCACTAGTTCGGGTACTAGTCTGAACGCAGTGCCCAAAGTGAGCCAAATGGATCAGTGCCCAAGCACACGGACACTGTCTCTTGAGGTAGCGGCCGATCTTCGGCACCTTTCCATTGTGCTCACTATAGGCACTGCATTCAAGCTAGTGCCTGAACTTGGTCACCGTGGCAGGGCACGTAGTCTGGATGGGGGGGGGGTAAATGAATATGGACATGGCACGTTCGTTATGAATTATAAACATAGTATTTTGAAAATAAAATTGCATTTTGAGCCCCCTGTCAAAGTACTATGACTTTTTACTCATTTTTAAGCTGAACACAACAAAACTGAACAGCAATGCATGCCTGATTGGTTGGCTTACTTAGTTCCAGCACTATACCAAAAATTTCTGTATTGAAACTATTTGACCTTTTGTGCAGTGAGATTGCCAGATAAAGTTTGACATTTTTATATTTTTGTATGTTTCTGATTTTCCAAAAAGTGCCTGTGTAGACTGAACAGGTTCTTTTAAAATGGGGGTTTGAACCCCAAATTTTAGTCTAGCAGGTTTTTCATCATTAGGTTCTTAGATATGGGTTTTTACTATATAGCCTTAGTATATTCAAGTAATTGGTGGAGCGCTGAGGCGTTTCGCGCGGAATATACCATGCAGGTCTACGCTAACTTTTAAAACTTTCGTCGCTATATAATAAATCATGTTGTGTGAATTGGGCAGTTTTTTGAAATGCTGTTTTGTTGTGTTGCTGCTATATCCTCTATTGACGGGTGTAATACGTAGGTTTTCAAGTCGTTCAAATGCATTGGCGTAGGTTATCGGTTGTCTGTATCGTAATGCCTGTCTATATATGGTGCTGTCTTGCAAGAGGTGGGATGAAACGAGATGTGATGCAAGAGAAGGAAGTACCGTATCTATATAATCAATGTACGTTGGTTATATATATATATATATATGTATATATTGGTATATAAACACAATTCAAAGTACGGTCGAACACAAGTATTAGTTATATGAAAAATTTATCTTCTTTTGCTTTTGCCTCTCCATTTTTCATAGATATATATATATATATATACATACATATATATATATATATATATATAATAGCAAACCACAGAGTAAGGCCACAGAAAACTGCAACTGTAGGAATAAGGACACATGCCCACTTCAGAAACAGTGCATGACCAAGGACATAGTATACAAAGCATCAATCACAACACGCAACACGAACACCACTAAACACTACATAGGCATGACATCTAAGACATTCAAAGAGCGATATCGTAACCACATTAAG
>JBAHVQ010210146.1:0-12202 GCA_036872915.1 Nanipora kamurai
ACAGATGCCCCAAGTGGGAATTGGGTTTGCCCGGAATGCCAATCCCTACTGTAGTTGCTGACGCTGGTACTACTGTACTTTATATTAAATTATAACATGATTACATTAATAAGCTGTTTACAGTTTCTCAGTATTTATGGTAATAGTTTTTTGACAGTTAATACGTCTCATAAAATGGTTTTCGAATTGGTGGGGGATTTGACTCAAAAGTCGTCCCCAGGAGCTGGGGGTATTGACATCATTTGATCGGGGTCTAGATCAAATCCCCCACTATGTCCCGGGACCGGGGGTGGGGTTTCAATTGACTAGTGCATTAACATCTTTGGTCTTGCTCTGAAGACGTCCTGAGTATACAGGACGAAAGATCAGCAAATTTTAATTAAATCATGACGTAACTGCAAGAACTTATGTCTCTTTAACGAAATATCGTTATGCCAAGCTACGAAATTCTTATTAAAGCGAAGCATATTGATTAACGCAGGAAACCTAGATCAAAACCCAGTCATAGAGGTGAGAGACATGTGCTGACATCGGTGCCACCAGCAACCCCTGATGAAGAAAAGTCACGCAAAACATACCCAGTGTTTCATGCGTAAGAACTTTAAGACTTCACAAAACAAGTGCGGTTAAGTGTCTTGAACAGCTTGAACGTGGCTTGGGGATTGCATATCGACCGTAATTGGTTGATTTCTCTATGTTACTAAAGTAAACAAGCTTCGTGCCAATTAGGATGACAATTTTATATAAAACTTCATGTTCTTTAGTATACTTTATAAAAAACATGCATTCTAATCAGCAATTCAAATCTAAATTCAGAGTTCCAAGTTGTCTACACATAAATTGTAAGAGACATTATAACCCACATTTCCGTTGAGACTGAATTCAAATCCGTCGCCTAGCTTTTTTAAGATAACAAAGCTTTCCGCTTATGAGGATGACAGTTGTATCAGGTATAAAAACCTTTGCACGTCAAATACGTGCACGCAATTGGACAATATGGCAATTGAATATGAATGCGGTCGTGAACAAGTATTATTTCTTGTTTCTTTCGGATGTCCCGCTCTGCGCTCCGTCCACGACACCACAACTAGTAATTAGGGACCTTTACCAAACTCAACGGAAACGTGGAAGACGACGGCTTTGACACAACAATATTATTTAACAAAAACAACGAATAGTATTTAGTCCCAAGATTAATTACAACCCAGTCCTCATTCTGCATTCAACGTCACTTGAAGCATTTTCACGATTTCACGATCGTAACTCTTACAGCGGTGAAAGCTGCGAGTTGAGTTTAACATCTCCCCAAAGAACAGAATCCCTTTAGAAAGTTTCAAATGTCAGTTTGTGTTATATTCTAAAATATCGGTTGGTCATTCCTCCTCGTCGTCAGCCAACTTTGCTAAAGATCGCTATTATTATAAGAATAGTAAACCCCGTAAACGAAATATGCAAAACAGGATACAAAAATAGAATGGTAGGGAGCACCTTAATTTACCTCAAAACTACGTGAAGGCCAGTATACACTAACAAAGTTTCTTTGATTATCGTAGCGACAGCCAGGGTCATTTAACTTTGACGGAAAAGGTTGCAGCTTTTGATGTACCTTGCTGTTCACAAACTGCGGTAAGCGAAGAGAAAAAGTCTGAGTTCCAAACGAGACTTGAACCCGTAACCCTACACTCGGTATTTGAACCGGGGACAAGTCAGTCGGCAATGAATGCCTGCAAGTTGTTCGATGTCGATAAGTCTCAGTAAATCTTCTATCAGTTGTTATAAGTTGTTTACACCACTTCCCAGTTCTTGGCTCGGCACAGTTTTAGCAGCAGGATATATCAAAAGCCTTCAACGTTATCAAACTGAAAGTTTCGAAGACAAAAATTGCAGCTACTGCCACTTTCAAAGGTTGTTTGATGAAATAGTAAACCGCGAACGTATTTCAGCTTACAAATCCAACAGATTTCTGACAAGATCCAGTACTTTTTTATTTCATGAGGATCTTACTAGTTATCGAACGCTCCCCAACGTTAATAGTCCAGTTTAATGATGACACAATTCGTTTTTCTGCGTTGAGTCTCTTGTCCTGTTTTGGATAGTCCGTCTGAGCCACGTTACATTGGCAAGGTTCACCTGCTTATTCAAAAGGGACAGCTTGCACTTCGCAGTGTGTCTATTTGTTGTCCCCGTCAATTGGCGAGATTTGGTCTTTTTTATTTCTCCCTTCGGGAACAGGTGCGTTTTCGATCGATTTTTCGGCCTGGATTTTGAAAATTACGCCAATTGTGAACTCCCGCGAAATTCTCTCGAGAGCAGCTCCTCCGAAGTTCTTTGATCCAATTAGGGCACGCTCTACTGTGATCAAAGTGTTTCAGAGTCTTTCACCGTATTCGAAAGATGACTGTTATTTACCAATGTTGTACGGCATGCGGTAGCTTGGTGTGTGGAGATCTTAAATGTACACGCTCCTCAAGCTTATATCCTCAGAAAAGTTTTGCGAGCCCCATATGGTGATCGATGAAAGATGTTTACACTACATTACACACTTTAATCAAATTATACCTTGATTAAAGATACTTTGTCAGGCTAAACAAGCCTTAAGAAATGCTATACACAAACGACCACAGACTGATGGAAAAAAACGAGAAAACACTTACTTTTTGCTTTTAGGCGACCCGTAGAGTAAATTGTGTCCTTCTCGTTAGCTGCTGTGCATTGGTACATGGCGTTGTTGTCCTCGGTGATTCTGTTGAAAATCAATTCAGACTTTCCAGGAGTGTCTCTTATCTCGTAATTGCTTTCTGGCACAACTCTGTTTAAAAACATGATATAAATTAATAGTGTGGTTGCATGATGTACACTGAGCCTTTACAAAATTTGTGGCTTAGGAAATTTCACTACAAACCTGTAACGCCTTCAAAATGTTTCGAATGTTGCAAACTCCCGAAAACGACAGCACGATGCATGGGAAGTGCCGATCTCAATGTGATCGGTGAACCCCAGGGAGGAATAACCCTGGTCAGTTATCTATAGAGATAAGTGATCCGTTGAAGGTGTAATGACCCCTCACCGGAAACTAAAACTTATCTCAACGCAAACTTAATTCCCTAATTCTAACGTTTTCCTAAATTTAATCCTATCCTTGATCCAATCTCTAAACCTTATCCCAAACGTTATCCAAACCCTGACATGATGAACCAACTGCATAAATAGTACAATGTATCATTACACACGCAAAGTCTCAATTCCAGTCGTTTGGAGTCTACTCAGTTTTTCTCTTTGTTTCGACTAATCGTCATTTTTGGATACACAGCAATTCAAAGAATTAAGTGGGCGTTATCTGTGAAAAAATTCTGAATTGTGGTATTTACCCAAAAAATTCGGTGAAAACCAGCATGAAAGTTGTTTCGCAAGCATTTCTCGGATGATTTGGGTCGACGAGGGAAACTTAAGATGGCAACAAGGAACAAAATACCACTCGAACTACGAGAAAAGTTTTCCTAGAAGATTAAGAGATGATCAACTGCTATCAAGGCTTCCACGGGACAATCTAGAAGAATTCACAACTGAATCCAAGACGTGGATTACAGTCGTTTGAATCAAATATCCGTAACTCTCATGAATAAAAGGTATACATAACGTTGAAATAGACCACTTCACAAACTTCGAGGAGCTTGGGCCCCAGGTAGAAATAGTGAGCTCTATATATGGAGAGATAACTCCAGTCTTTCCGCCAGGGAAAAAGTGAAACCAAGCATAGCCGACATGGAGTCCAATTTTGCACGTCAGTTTCAGTTCAGAGATGCTGTGTGGCCTACAAGTGTGCTAAGCTGTCTGATAATGGTAAACAACCAGTAAAAAGAGATCGTTTGGTGTACAGTTTCAAGTGATTTTTCGGGGCTCTTTTACGAGATTTGTTGTGAGTTTTGCCATTCATTTTAATGAACATTATACTCCATAACTCGCTCTGATATTGAATTGAAACATTCATTTCTGTCTTTTTAAGTGATTTTTTGCCTGTGTTTCAAGTAGAGGTAAAGAGTAAATAGTGAAAAGTCGAGTAGGAGCTCTAAAACAGATGTGCAAAACCGCGTAGGGGACTGAAACTGTGGTCCAAAAATCACCTCCACATCGGCCATGTTTGGCTTCACCTGAGTGCCGGATGTTATCTCTCCAGTTATATACAGAGCTCACTGGGTTAACATGGTTGGCAGTCTCGGATATTTTGAGTTGACAGACCTTCAAGATGGCGTCCATGTTGGTGACGTATGTTGAGCAAAGGGGATTTTTCCCGGAGTCAAAATGCCTAAGCCAATTAATTGGTGCGTTCCGTATATTCATAAGATAGTATACGGCTTTACATACGAAACTAACCTCGAGATAAGTTCCGTTTTTCTGCTACTTGCTTTCCCCCTCCACGTAACAGCCATCTCCCCTCTCGATCGTCCTGTGGACACTTACCCTTGATTTATTATCATCTTTTGGGAAAACTTTTCTCGGGGTTTGAGGAGTATTTCTGGTAGTTCAGCACTTTCTCTCAAATTATCCCAGATACGCTTACGAGATAAAATTCTTTCTCGGCTTCCCCAAAGTTCCTGGAGTGGTTAATTAGCAAGCAAAGTTCGTGCAGTGTAAAGCCCTAATCAAACGAGAATCCAAGTCATCGCATGTTTCAGTTTGTGCCTAGTTTGTCTGCACACTTGCGATTGCTTGCGTTGGCTTACGACTAATTTGAGGTTGTTCAAATTTCACGTCATATTTGATGTCCTCAACCTTTAGTGTCCGGTTGCGCACTTTTTGAGCGACCGTTGTGTGTGCATAATTATCTGTCAGAACAATATAAAACAATAAAATTTTGTGGGTAGTTTTTGACTTGAAACAATTCCAAATACTCTAGGGAGCAATTTTCGACAAAAAAACCTGGGACACTAAAGGTTAAGAGCTATCCTCAAACACAAAAGAAAAATGAGCTACTGATGAGACTTTTATACCCAAAACTTGTGGGAAAAAAAAAGTACAGAACTTGCGGCGACTTGTGCCACCGTTTGACTGGGGTCATCGAAAACCAAACAATGGCTTACATTGTCAGAGGAAAATATTAGCGTAATAGGCAAATACAGTAGAAACTGAGTTTTACGACCCCTATATTTTACGACCACCGGCTGTTTACGACCAATTTTTCTGGCACGAACGATTTGTAGTTAAAACGTACCTAAAATGAGTGACCATCTGTCAAAAGCGCTTCCAGCGACAACTTTTTACCATCCCAAACACAAAATCTGCCTGTTAAGAGCAACCATCTCAATTTAAAACTGCCACAGATTCCTTGAGTTGCATGGAATGAATGCTTGTTTTTCAAAGTAACACGCAATTTAAAAGTGTGACCGGAAGCATGGAGGCGGGTTACTAATAAACTCAACAAACTTTACGCACTTTACTGTCGTAATTAGGTCCAGCAAAGTTTTACCAGTTCAAGTCTTTTTCCCCTATAATATTGCGTCAAAGGAAACACGTTTTGTTACGCTCTCTTGCTTTTTACATTCTGTATGTCGCTGGAAACGTGGCTGCACGTTAACGTTTATGCGTTGGCGTTTCGCTCAGCAATATCTGTTGGAACCGTTCCTTCATTTCAGCAGAAAACATTTCGAAACTTTTTCCTCATTTTTTGAAGGCTTCTGTTCTATATTAAGAAATATCTCGTGGACTTCTAGTATAATAAAGTGGACTTCTATTTGAGTAGTGCGTACTGAATTTAACCGTAAATATAACAAACGCTGCCATGGCGTCACATCCGTAACTGCCATTTACGACCACTTTTGCCTGGCAACAAGGGTGGTCGCAAAACCCAGGTTCTACCGTATTAGCATTCTTTATATAAAGAATACTAATGAGGAGTGCTTTATCAAATATAAAGTCAATGTACGTGACGTATTGTCTGGGACTAGGTTGGCCTAAGATGGTCATGAATTATTATTGCGTTTTTGATGATATATTTAGCAAGTCTGACAAGAACGTAAAAACTGTTTATACCATACCCTCGAGTCATTTCAAATCCATTTTTGAACCAAGCATATGTTGCACCTCCAAGAGCTCTGCATTGCCAAACAAACTTACTTTCTAAAGCTGGCTGTACATCACTAAGGGCACCTCCGACAACCCACTGGGGTCGATCTAGGAAAACGTGGATAAGAATTAACTTTCTCGTCTGGACTTTACCTTGGAATATTTTTCCGGCTATCACCAAAAGAATTATTCTAGGCTCCACCGGGGAGTGACTTTTACAATAAAGTTATTCAAACATATTTCAATATTTTTTCTAATTTATATCAACGATCTTCCAAACTGTCTTGATCTTTATAATAGGTGAAGGAAATCGTCGAGTGTCATAATGATATATTTTTGAGGCCCAACTGGGACCAGTTGCGAAAAATTGCAACTCTAGGACCTCCGGCTGGGAATCGAATCCGCGACCCTGGCAATCCAGTACAGTGCTCCGCCAACTGAGCTACGAAGGGCGTTGGCGAGAACGTGGTCACGAATTCTGTTTATATATCGGTGGGAATGCCGGTAAAGTGAAGAGTATATTCAAGGAATATTTGGCATTGACACATATCTTTCCTTTCCAAGTACGTTCGCTGACGATATAAATATATCTGCCAGCGATACGTCGAAATTGTTGAACAAGAACCAAACTTTGAGCTACAAAAAATTATACAATTGGCTAATTGCAAATAACGTTTATTTACGTGGCCCTTTTTCTTTGGAATTAGGCCAGGGTATGTTAGGGTAATCTTTAATAGGAGACTGGTAGCTAAATATGGCTGGGTACGCATGCGTAGATCTTGTCCAATCGTTATTCTATTACAATAGCGCCATCCGCGTCACTACGAATGTGAAATTTTGGATGTTTGCTTCGGTGAATTTTATTTAAACTTTGTAATTAAAGTAAACAGAGTAAGCTCAACAACATATCTAAGTTTTAAAAATTTTTCATCTCAGAATTTTTTTAAAATCCACTAAGTCTGATATTTTATTCTTTAATGGAATATTCAACCTCATACCAATTTTCAGAAAAACTTACCGAAGAAATTCGAAGATAATGTGTCTTAAATGTGATAATTGTGAAAATATGTCCATGTTCCAACAGTATTATTACCATCTTAACAATCGAAAATTACACAATTCGAAAAATCTCGTGTCTATTATGCTTCTTCTACAGTTAGACACACTTTGTACCGGACTTACAACTATTTTAAAAATAGAAATGCTCAAAAATGGAGACCGTACTAATTGCATCCAGTAAACATCGAAATTGTGGGAATCCACCTTAAATGAGGTTAGGGTTAGCGCAAGACGATAATGGTTCGGTATGGGTTTACGTGTTGTTTTGAAAGATGAAGGTTCTCTACGTTTTGAGGTACTTACATCAGTGCAACTGCATATCAGTTAACTAGTTCTAAGTTTTCTTTCGGGAAATCTTATTTCAAAGTATACTTTTTAGCAATCACCATTTGACAATACGTCCTGAAATATTGGGACTGAATCACATACCTAGTGACGAGCAGTTCTTTGTAATAGTCGTATTGTGTATGTCAGCTATAATGTATACCACAACACATCAAACTATCTGTCAAGTGATACTTTCATTTAGGTTCTGTTGGCCGAATGAACACTTGTTTTTCTTATAGTCAACTTATTGGTGACAGTGGGTTTTCCCTTTGACGAGTAAAATATTAAAGTCTTCATCAGACACTGGTGACTGAGTCTGGTACCAAGGAGTTAAAAAAAGTTAGTTATGCACTTAAGGTGGCTCCCTACAGTTTCTATGTTTACCGGATGTAATCAGTACAGTCTCCATTTATGGGCATTTCTATCTTTAAATACTTGTAAGTTCGGTGCGAAGTGTGTCAAATTGTAGAAGAACCATTACAAACATGAGATATTTGTCGAACTGAACGATTTTCGATTGTTAAGGTGATAATAATATCTAAACACTGAACAGAAAGTCTGCTCATGTGGGAGCTTGGTAAATATCAGAACGACTAGAGGACGTTCGTCAAGCTTGTTCAGTGAGAAAAACGATTTCTGAGCCTAGACGAAGTAGTCGAGAAATCGTTTTTCTGAGTAAACGAGCTTGACGAACGTCCTCTAACCGTTCTGATAATATTATCGTTGGAACATCGGCATATTTTCACGATTATCACATTTAAGACACATTATCTTCGGATTTCTTCGGTAAATTTTTGTGAAAATTGGTAGGAGGCCACATATTCCGCTGAAGAATAAAATATTAAAATACCAGAAGAGGTTGCAATAAACTTAGTGGATTTTAGAAGATTCTGTCTTATGAAAAATTATGAAAACTCGATATGTTGTTACACTTATTGTGTTTCCATTATATATCAAATCTGAAATAAATTAACCGAAACAAACGTCCAAAAACGTAACATTTGTACTGACGCGGTCGGTGCTGTCGTGATAGGATAACGATTCGACAAGGTGACTACTTACGCATGCGCGTTGAGCCAACTTAGTTACCAGTCTCCTATTAAAAATTACTCCAGGTAGCCACCTTACTAGGGTTTCCGAAAACTTTAAAAAGTATAAAAGAAAGCAAAATCGAAAAAAAAGGCACTTTGAAAACCCAAAATATAGGTTAAAAACAAAAGACAAATTGAAATTAAACGGTAAATTTTCGACTTTATTACAAAGTCATCCGTTTATGTCTTCACTTGGTTTGATGATGACTTTGTAATAAAGTCGAAAATTTACCGTTTCTATCTGTTTTCGAGTTTTTAACCTATATTCTGGGTTTCCAAGATGTTCTCTTTTTTTTCGGATTTTTCCAGATTTTAATATAATGGTTTGTCTTACGTAAAATATGGACGTAAGCAAGATAATCATAGAATCCGACAGAAATTTTGCAAAATTTTGGAAGTAAAGAACGCTTTGATCAGTGTTATTTGGGCAAGTGTTCGTTTAACTCTTCCGCATTTCCCCCTATTTTCCAGTCGGATTCTTTTCATGCTGTCCCCACTGATCTCAATAACTGACTGTCCGTCTGATTACAATAAAAGCCTTGCTCCCCGATAATAGCTGTTATTACAGTTGTCAGTGGTTAGGCCTGTAAACGAGCTAAAAGGGTCATTTCTGAATTGTATTGAGCCTTTTGTCTCGTTTGCATGCTTGTAAAACAAAAGAATATTTAACTGCGGGCTCAACTGTAATAACAGCTATTGGCCACACTATTTGGCTGGGAACCTGGCAACAGCTCCCGTATACAGTTGTTCGCATACCTGCCACAATTATTTTACCACGTGCTTCGACAGTACCATAAGAATTGTTGGCCTTGCACACGTACTCTCCACCCTTATTGGCATCCACACCTTTGATGGTCAAGAACTGATTAAAGCGATTCAGCTGGTATCCTTGTCCATTCTTAATTTCTGTGAGTTCCGAGGTAAGTCTATTTTCCTTGTACCACTTCAAGTCCGGAGTTGGACTAGAAATATTTTCAGGATAAAGAAGCCATTTATTTTCAAAAGATATCAAACTTGTGAATTAAAAAGAGCATAATTATTGGGTAAAATGTAAATAATTGAGAAAGGAAGTTGTTTAATTTGATGGATTGAAGGATGACGGATGAAAGGATTGGGAAGGGAGGGACGTAAAAATTAATGAATTGAAGGGAAGAACTGGGAAAGGAGGAAATAAAAGAGAAAGGAAATTAAGCAAGGCAATGCAAAGCAAAGGAACGAATGGGAAGGAAGAGGGAAGGAAAGGAAGGGAGAGGGAAGGAGAGAAATTAGAAATAAAGGCAATGGAAAGGAATGAAAGGGATAGGAATGGAAGGGAAATGTAGGGAAAAGAATAGAAAGGAAAAAGAAAAGAAATGGAAAGGAAGGTAAAAAAAGACAGAGGAGAAGAGTGGAAAGGATAAGAAAAGAAAAAGGGAACAGGAAAGAGTGGAAAGCGAAGGGAAGAAAGGAAAAGAAAGGAAAGGAAGGGAAAGAAAGGAAAGAAAGGAAAGGATGGGAAAGAAAGGAAAGGAAGGGAAAGAAAGGAAAGTAAAGGAAAGAAAGGAAAGGAAGGGAAAGAGAGGAAAGGATGGGAAAGAGAGGAAAGGATGGGAAAGAAAGGAAAGGATGGGAAAACAAGGGACAATAAAAGCAGGATATAATATTTTAGGAGATGCTGGATATCATTTCACATAAGAGTAATTGCCCAGACAAGCTAACTAAAATGCTATGCTAACTAAATTAGTACATGCACTTCACATTTACAGTAACTACTTACTTGCCAACTGCTCCACACCTCAAGACCACTTGTTCTACACCAGTATAAACATTTTGAGTTCCAATGACAGTTTTTATATCTGGCTTAGATGTTTGGGGACCTAAAAAATTGAGCAGACTCAATGTCAACCAAGACTTCTGCTCAAGTAAACAGCACATTATTCCAATATTATTTTCTGCAAGAAATCGATGCTGTACTTAGCATTTTGACCCATTTTAAAAACATAATTTTTGAGCATATATTAAGGAGTGAAAACCATCTTTATGATCCAACCATGATCTACCATAAAAAATGCAACAACACATACATAAACAATGCCACAACTCTAAGAGAAACCAGTTCAGCACAACACTGCTGTCAAATTCCAAAATTAAAGTTTGTATAACTGACATCAATGCTAGCTGTTTTTAGACTCCACAGGGATACTCTTTTGGGCTTTGTTTTGAAGCTGTTCCATAAACTAGGAGTACGTGTTTTATTATGTCTAAAATCACTTGAGTTTGTGGTAACTTTTCCCCCTGTTTTCATGGGCTTGTGTTTCCAGCTTTGACAATGATTGTACACTTGAAGAGATTGTCCATGCTTCACACTTGCTCGGATACAAATTTGACATGTGTTACTGTTATTATTTAATAGTCCAGCAGCGTTTTATCAAAATTAATCAAAAATTATTTAAGGGTTGTGCATTATCAAAAAACAAATAAACAAGAAATTGTCATTTCAAGGGGCCTTCGCCCCAAACATCAGTAATCTCATTCATGCATTCAGTCATTTCCAATTATATAAAACTTTACACCTTAAAAAATAATAACATACTAGTGTTTAAAGTCTTACAAATTTTTTTTTTTTCCCTGATCAAACTGTGGAATGCCATGAACTCAGAAAACTCTGAGTTCTGGATGGGACTCGAACCCACAACTTTCAGAAGGTTGGGGGTTCAAGTCCCATCTGGAGTTCACAGTTTTTCTGAGTCCATGGCATTCCAAAGGTTGATCAGCAACCAACTTTAACAGTCTCAAACTGAAAACTAAAAAATTAAAAAAAAGATCATACTATGGTTTCTTCTTGCAAGCCTGATTCGGTGAGAAGTTCTTGCTTGTATTACCCCATCTACACTGGCTTCCTGCTTACAATAAATGCCTCCTTTGTTATTAATATCTGTGATGTCGTCTTGCTCAATCGTTGTGAAATGCAAGGTTCCATCCTTGGTCACGAAATAACGTCTGCTAGGTGGCAGTGAAACATATTCATTTGCTTGCCTATACTCCCACTTATAGTTGACATTATGACTGTGGGCATGTCCAGGACAAGATAGCGCATAAGGCTTTCCAGTATCCACGTTTATAAGTTTTTCTGTACTTGGATCATCATCAAATTTGCCAACAACTTGAGAAATGAAATTAAGACAAAAATGTAAGTTTTACATACAATGTTATGGTTGTAAAGTATATTTACTAATTAAGATGAATTTATGACATTTGTACAATACATGTATGTCAAAAACACTATGTTTATTTGAATTCAAACTAACATCTGACTGCTGGTAATCCAACACCTAACAGCTTGCAGTCCAGCAAGTCATTGCTGACTGGCTGGTCCCAGGTTTCAGTCAGGTTTACGGTTGGAACCTTGTTCTGAACAACCTTTATCATTAAATAAAGCTTATTTTACATGGATATTAGGGTTAAGATTAGTAGAAGTAGTTAGGGTTGATGGTACGGGATCATTTGTAGGATACACCAGCATGAAACTTCTTAAGGCAAGTTTTTCAGTGGTTTCATAGTAGCACAATAGCAGTCAGACATTTGATATAAACGACAAATTTTTTAATAGTAAACATGTTTCGGCATACTTATGCCATCTTCAGTACAGAGGAAGAGATCTAGTTATTATTTACAAGTGGATATAT
>JBAHVQ010210187.1:0-12195 GCA_036872915.1 Nanipora kamurai
TCAGGTAATTCTTGCTGGTCTCTCGTAAGATCTTAAAAACAATAAAATTTTTGCGTACAACCTCTTAGTTTTACCACACGTAAACCTAACAAAAAACACATGCTGTAGTCTGCATACCTGTCGGCGCTCAGGATGAGAAATTTCGTTTTGAGAACGGCCTGGTTGAAACGTGTCAATAGTCGGTATCGCAATTTTTAGATCTAACATTTTTTTGTTTGAAATGTACTGCCAGGATCTAACTGATTCGCAGTGATATTGGGTCGCTGGAGGTAGTAACGAGCTTCAAAGTGAGCCAAGCACAAGGCCGAGTAGGAGGATGGCTGCCAAGCCAGTCGATGTCTCTGGACAAACTTAATCCAAGCATTTCACAGCGGTCCATTCGCTTTTGGAAAACTATGCTTGGAGATACCATGAACACTTAAGCTATTCGTACAACTAACATTACCAGGACCACCCGCTGCACAATACTTTCCCAATTGTTTCGTTTTCTTCTTTCCAACACATGCTTCTGCTTTGATGAACGCTGCCATATTCGCTTAACAACTCTAACCAGTGACGTCACTACGTAATTTAACCGTGCGCCTAGCGCGGACGTAAATTGTTAAAATACTAGATATTTGAAGGTTATATATCTTGAGTTCTGAGCATCGGCATGGAAAACAAAAATTATCATTAAACTCAGCATAAAAAACTCTATCAGATTATGCAATAAAAACGAAAGTGAAATTTTCGTTTCATAAACACTTTAAATACCCATAAATAACTTTTAAATAAATTTTAAGTAAAATTAAGTACTCTTTAAAACTATTTAAATTCTATTTAAGTTCCCTTTAAGTAATTTTTAAATAACTTTTAAGTAAATTCTATGTATATAAATAAAAATGGAAAATGAAAATGACTCTCCTCACGACACACCAAAAATCAGAAAAAGTAAAAAATCCTAGAAAAGTAGAAATGGGAAAAAGACTTGCTGCCATTTCTCGAGAAGCAAAAGCAAGAGAAGAAGAACAAGAAGCAACAACAGAAAATGCGCTGTTAGAATTGGATGTAGAATATAATTATAATTTTATTTCGAGTTGTAGGAGCTTTAGCAGCTGTTGGAAGTTTATATTTCGCTTATAAACAATTTAATCAAAACAAACAAAACTCAGAAATTATAAAAGAGCAAGGTGTATCGCCAGAAGAAGAAAAATCTCAAAAAAAGAATAATGGGTACAATGAACCAATTCTATGATGCAGAGCTTATTACAGCTGGAGCTGTAGGATTTTTGATGATTATTAAAAAAACCGCTGGTCAAGAATTAGGAATGCCAACGAGTTTAAAAGGAACTCTAAAATTAGCAGCTGCAGTTGCAGCAGGATCAATTAGAGTAAAATATGCACAAACTAAAAAATGGGTTCCTACAGATCCGTTTAATAAACCAACTTAAACCAACTTAAAAAAATATGTAAAATATAAAATATAAATGACATCTTTAATAGCTGGTGGATTATTTAATGCTGTTGCATTTGCAGGAGCGGGATTTTTATGTAGTAAACTTAACCATACTGGATATAAAGAAGAAATTAAACGACATAATCAAGCTTTAGAACAATTATCTAAAGCAAAAGAAAAATGGTATGAAAAACAAGTTTTAAAAAAGAATAAAATAGAAATGTTAAGACAACAGTTAAGTATTGCAAATGCAGATTTAAATGATATAAATCAAGCTTTTGAAGAATTAGAACATGTTAAAGAAGAATTAAACTCAAATAGAATTAGTTGTTCGCTGGAAAAACAGCAAGAACCAAATTATTATAAACCTTCAAAAGAGGTGGAAGAATATCAACTTGTTATTGTTTCTGTTGTAGGACTTGCAAGTCGTTATATACTTGTAAAATTGATTTAAGAAAAAAAAATTTTATCCTTTTAAAAAATAAATGGAGAATAAGTTAGGTGCATAAGAATATGTAAAAAAGGGTTGTTGGAAAATTTTAACCTGTAGTTCAGATGAAAGTGAAAGTAAAGATTCACATTTGGGTTCTGTTATAGGTGAAAGCAAGGAAGAAAAAGAAAAAGAATTAAATGATTCGGACACTATTTTGAGTGAAAGTGAAGATTCACAAAGTTCCTTGGAATGTTCTAGTTGTAGTAGTGGAGATTATAGTGTTTGGAGTGAAGATGAAGAAGTGGGAAAATATAGTAATTAAAAGACTCTTAATAAGTTTTTAAAAATATAAGCTTTTTAGCTTATATTTTTTTTTAATTTTTTATGGGTGAATATACATATGTTTTCTCATTCCAAATTTTTTAACTGGGCAGTGACAAATATTACACACTTCAGTTTCCTCTATCTCAATACTTTGTATTTTTTCAACACCGTGGTTCTTTCTAGAATGAAGTCTTAATCATGTTTCACATATATAATGTTTTTTAACACCTCCTCTTTTTCTAATTTCTCTTCCTCTTGGCATTTTTTTATTTTTCTCTATATTTTAACAACTTTTTTAAAAAGTATCAAATTCTAAAAAAGTTTAAAAATTTCCATCTATATTTTTGTAAAATTAAAATCTCTATAATCTACAGGCATATTATTTTGCATTAAAAGCCTATAAAGAACATATTGTACATTAGTAATTTTTTTTATATCTTGAAATTTATTATTGTTCGTCTTTTTAAATTCTTTTTTAATTTTTACTATATCATTATATTCTAATTTATTAGGTTTTTGATGGGTTAATTTAGAGTGAATTAAATTTATATATTTACAAAATCTTAAGAAAAATAAATGTTGTAATTTATTACAGTTTTTAATATCAATATTGTATTTGTTATAATATTGATGTAAACTTTTCATCATTTTATCAAGTGTTGAATTATTATATTGATTGATACAATTGTCAAAATGGTTTTGATGATTATAATAATGTTTCATGTCTATATTTATTCTACATTTATCAGAATATGCAAATTTTTCAATTTTTTTACAAGAGTTAAAAATCTTTGGGTTATATTCATCTAAGTAACTATGGGCTAGCCCTATAAATTTATTATATAAAATAACATTATTAATAGTCTTTTTTATATCTTTAAAAGTTCTAATATTTTTCACTATACTTATATTTTTTTAAAATTTTTCAACAATAGTATGTGTTTTTGGTAAATACAAGCACAGAGCATTTTTATCATCACCAACTTTTTTTTCTTGTTTCTAATCTAATTTTACAATGTCTATAGATTTTTAGCTTGAGCTTTTAGTTCTTTAACATTCATCATCTCCTCTCTTATTTATAGAAAAACTTTTATTTATATTGAAATTTGCTGCAAAATTGATTTTCGTCTTCTCTTTTAAAAATCTATTATTTTTTTTTAAAATTTATGATTCATTTTGAACAGAATATTTTTGCTCAAAAATCTATGTTGGACATACTAAATATCTATCTTCTTCTTTTTCTTCTTCTGAGTTTGGTTCATACTCTAAATTCAGCTCTGAGTCTGAGTCTGAGGATGAGCCTGATTCATATCTTGATCCAAACTCTGCTTTAAACTCAAGCGTTGGCTTTTGAGTCTGTCTTTGATTTTGGTTCATACACTATCTAACTTCAACAGTTCTTTTTTTATTCATTAACAGCTATATTCTAATTCATCCATATTCTCTTCAAGAAGCCGATTAATAGCATGCTCTATTGGTTTGTTCAATTTTTTTACATATATCTCTCTTAAGGTGGTACTCCACATAATTTTGGCAAAATTTTCAAATTTTCAAAAGTTGTATTTTTGTGTTCCTTAGACCTTGTTCTCTTACTATCTGCTTCTGTTTTTGTGGTTTTCTTTGTTTAGTTTTGAGTAATTTAGTCTTTTGAACACGTTCCTTACTTTGACGCCCCTAGCAACGCCCTTAGCAACCGATTTGTTATAGTAAATGCTCGAATAAACGCTTGGTATATAGAGAATAATACATGAGCATGCAGTGATATGGAATTTATCTTCAAGTGTTCAATTTGATCTGCCACGAGTGGCAATTCATGTACGGCGAAAATGAAAAGGAAATGAAAACCTCAGTTAAAAGAGTATGAAATAAAATGTGATTGAAGAGTCAAATGCCACCAAAAAAAATTAACTTATTACAGTCACTACTCATCAGTTGTCCTTCACCTGGCTGTTGCCTTGGCTACTGTCGCCGCTTTCCAAGGCTTACTTTAGAAAGCGAACATTTCGCGGTAATCGCTACATTACAAGGCAGAAATACAAGGAAGACCTTCAGAGTATGCAAACATGTGCGGGCCCATCTTTGAGTGGTGCTGTCAACAACATCACATCTATGCCCGAAAGTTTGCCAAAACCTTCCACTTCAGCTAGGAAAATCGGTACACCAGAGCCTGTAAACATTCAGAGAACTGAAGGAGAACCATAGGGCTATTGATTGATCAATTTGTCAATCCTCTTTGGCATTTTCAAGGTCTTGCCTTGCGGGGAATGTAAACAATTCATTCTGGAATTATTTGAAAACATCCTCAAATATAAAGACTGTGCTTCCAGTCTGGAACTGCATTGCCAAGCGTGTGCATGGAAGGTAGAATTCTATACTTCTGTCAAAACCCGCTACTTCCTTAAAGTAAACAGGCAGTTGGTGTATGCCATGAGGTCTGTTGGATGTGGTGCCGCCGCTGCTGAAAGGTTCTGTGGTTTGATGAACATGCCTCCAATACCCAGAGCATCACCATATGCTGCCCACAACAAAGCTCTGATGAAAGCTACCGAGGAGCTTTGCCAAGAAAATTCACACCTTAAAAGGCAAAGTAGAGGGTGAAGTTGCTGACTGAGGAATTTCCTGTGATGGTACCTGGCAAAGACGAGGGTTCTGTTCATTGAACTGGTGTGTGACCACCATTTCCATGGATACAGGAAAAGCCGTGGATGTGGAGGTGATGAGTAGGTTTTGCAAACAGTGCAAAAAGCATGAAGGGGATGAAGAAACTCCAGAAAACATGTCCTGGAAGGCTGACCACAAGTCTAACTGCAAGATAAATTTCCAGGGTTTAGCACCACCCATGGAGCCAGAAGGTGCCTCGAGGATCTTCAAATGCTCAGTGGAAATGAATAAGCTCCGCTATACTGAGTATTTTGGGGATGGTGAAAGCAAGAGCCATGCTGTTGTGCAAGAAATCTACAATAGTGGCAATGATGGTGTGCCAGTACTAAAGAAAGAGTGTGGGGACTGCTCTTCGGAAGTTCCGAAAGGATAATAAAGGAATGGGTGGAAGAGGGCAGCTTACTGATACAGTCATCAACAAGCTCCAAAACTACTAATGGGATTGCAGTGAGGAGCAAACCTGCTAATCTTGGAGTCATGAAGAAAGCTATTTTGGCCAGTCTGTTTCATTGTGCTTCTTCAGAGAAGAACAACTGGCATAACCACTGCCCACAAGGTGAAACTAGTTGGTGTGGCTTTGTGCAGGACAGATCAAAAGGAACTAGTGACTACAAACATGGTAAAGGTTTACCTTTGCATGTTGTCACAGCCATCAAGCCAATCTATGCTAGGTTGAGTGCTGACAAGCTCCTGGCAAAATACTTAGATTGCAAAACCCAAAACCAAAATGAAGCGCTCAATGGCATGACTTGGAACCACCTGCCAAAACAGGACTTCGTTCAGTCCAAGGTGCTGCAGTGATGCCATTTCAAATTTCAACATTGGTTCTGGTGCTGCTTGTCGGACATTGCAGAAGATGGGGATCACTAAGCATCACTAAGGCTAATGTCAAATCCACCGAGAAGACAAAGACGAGAAGAAGGATTGTAAGGGCTAGGAAGAAAGCCAAGAAGAGCCAGCATTATTCTGTTTTACATTTTGAGCCAATCAGTGTGATGCCAAGAAGGATACTCCAGAACTATTGCACCAAATCACTTGAAATTTTCAGTGAAGCTTTGTATATGACTTATCCGTGAGATTCCTCACATACCTCACATGCAATAGAGATTTTTCTCAGGCGAAATAGGCCAAAAATTGTTCGATTAGAGTAATTGAACTGAAAATATAGAAAAAGTTTTTCAACATATATGTTGTATATTAGTAACTATTTTCACTGTTTTCAAGATTTTGTATTGATTGGTTGTTCTATAATCCTTTCTAGCGCAACTGCCATTTTTCACAGTTGGGGGTAATTATCTGCGTTGCTATGGCAACTGTTAAGTAGTAAACTGTATCATTCATCATCAGTTAGTCAAAATAATTCTGGGCAAAAATTTTTCAAAATAACTTTTTTGGAAAAAAATGTTGTGTTGTGGAGTACCACCTTAACAAGACCTTGCTTTCTATATTCTGTAACAAAGCCAAATAATGATTCCTTTGTTGTAATTGGTAGACTAGCTATGACATCACTTTTATAACCTTCTGTACTTATATTATTTTCCGTGTCAACAATATCACAAGATATGGTAATGTATTCTAAACCGTTATTAATGTTCACTGTTTCTTGATTCAAAATAGTCACCCAAATCAAACCTTCCAGATTGAAAACAACCAAGTATATTGAATAACTTATCGTCCGATAAGGTCAGCATTGTGCTTGATCCATTTCATGATGTACATTTTCCATCATGCTTGTTTATAAATAAACTAATTCCACTCCTCAGGCCTAACATATCTTAATATTTTAAACATCCAATAACGTGGTTGTAGACTGATAGTTTGTTTTCCGCATTTATATGGTCACCTTTATTTGGAATATTTCAAAAATTCCAAAAAATGGTTGCCTTTTTGACAAATACATATTCATACTTTGTTGTTAATAATGATTCCTGCAAATTGATGGTTTTACTCGACCTTTTGATAATTCCGCCATTAAATATAACCACTAAGAATATGACTCAATGGGATCTTAAAGACCCATATCATCAATCCATCACAGGAACATGGATATAGCAGCATATGCTTCGGGTTTCAGTTTACAACATTTAACTTTCGCAGATAATGTCCTGAAACAAATCACAAGTCTTACGAGATTTCATTTATACTTCACTGCCAGAAGGGCAATGCATGAATTACAATGTCTTCAAGATGATGAGATTAGTTATATGAGTAAATACAAAGCGTTATTTTTAAAAGATCATATCCCATGATGGACTTGGCAAGAAGTTGCAGGTTATAAAAATGAACATATAGGGCAGGATGTTATAGGGGTAGATAAATATGCTAACACTCATGGAGGTCTTGTTGGAGCAGTAAGAGATGTTCAAAATGATTATAAGAAGTTTATTCCAAAAGCATCACATGGCCTGACTATTCAAGGTACAGAATTACTTAAAAGAAGCATATATTTGTGTTTTAGTTGCTGAAGAGCATCCGCATTAGAGACAGAAAGATTTTCATAAGAGTGTAGAAGATTCTATCATTAATTATGATACTTCAGTTTGGATCAATAATATGAATAGGGCTATTACTGATACAAATGTTCTTAATTTAGCGGTTTCCCCCTTTGAATATGGTTATTTTAAAAAACCTTATTATTGGATATAATAACAAATTGCAAATAGCTAATGAAGGAATGATTTTTGGTGTCAATAGTGGTTTAAATTATCAAAAGCCGAAAAAAGGTACACCGAGCACAGGGAGTGACACAACATTTGGATGTGCAGAAGACCATTGATAACAATAATAAACAGAAAACTAGGACCATAGTAAAACCCAAAACTGAAGACAATTCAACAGATAACAGATTGGGAATTTTTTACTGTGGCTAGTGTATCAACGTTTTTAATATCAAAATATTTTTTTATAATACAGGCTGTCCCTAAAAACTTGACATCATTTGAGATTTCCGTATCGGTCATGAGAAATGAAACTTAATAGGCTTACTATAAGCCGCAACTTTTTGCCAAAATTCTTCACTGCGCGGCTTACAGTCCAGTGCAGCTTATATATGAATATTTGAAAAAGTGTAATTTCACTTTATAAAACGTATGATGGTATGAGCTTGTCAAGCGGATTGGATAAAACAAGTCTAACTGTGATTTTCTAAGCATTGGGCGGACCTCTGCGAAGACAGTTCTAAGTTTTTAGACTGAGTCATCACTAAAGTAGGTATTTTTAAACTTTTTTTTTTCCACAAGTATATTCTACCTTACGTTGAAGTGATGCCATCCAGAAAAAGTTACACGTTTTTGTTCAAACTCGAAGTAGTTAAATCTGCCAAAGAGCATGGTAACCGAGTTGTAGCAAGTATGTGAATGGCGAAAACAGGAAAGAACACTTTGCATTTCAAAAAAATCTATGTAAGCAAAGCGAGGAAATAAGGCTCCAGAATTGGAAACTGCCGTAGAGACCTGGATTCTCAAACGAGCTGCTTGTCGAGGAATCAACACTGTTCAAATTTGTCTCAAAGCATAGACGCTTGCAAAAGAGACGGCTTCAGCGATGACAGTGCAGCGTATAGTCTGCGAATTATGGTAATTTTGAACATAAGGTTTATTCTACAAATTTCCAACAAAAAATTCCAAGTTATTATATTTATGTTCGAAAGTTATTACAAATGTTCAATTTGTGTGCTGCTTGTGACACGGCACACAATGAATCGATAGTCAAGCATGTCATGTGTAACAGTCTTCAGAGCCTCCTTGAGTTCCTCTACACATGTAGGAAATCGTGGGACAGACCAGTCCTTTCACATAGCCCCACAGGAAGAAATCGCACTTGCGCATACTTCAATACACAAAACACCTTTTCTGTTGCAGTAAACGGCATGTCTAATCCTGGAAAAAGAAATTACAAAAGATTATACTTTAAAAATGTATTGACTTCTAGACATACCGCTAAAATTTGAGACCATTTGGACAGAAATTATTCACATTATTAGGTGATGAAATGATGTCAAATTTTTGTGGACACCCTGTGTATTCAGAAATTTGATAACTTTTGATAAAATTAGTGACACCCTACCAGATGACAAAGTTATTATTCTAGACGTATTGCTAAAATTTGAGACCATTTGAACAGAAATTGTTCAAGTTATTAGGTGATGAAATGATGTCAAATTATTGTGGACACCCTGTATATTCAGAAATTTGATAACATTAGTGACACCCTACCAGATGACAAAGCTATTACTCTAGACATACCGCTAAAATTTGAGACCATTTGGACAGAAATTTGTTCAAGTTATTAGGTGACGAAATGATGTCAAATTATTGTGGACACCCTGTATATTCAGAAATTTGATAACTTTTGATAAAATTAGTGACACCCTACCAGATGACAAAGTTATTAAACCAAAAAATTAGTATTCCTGTTATCACAAATTGATGGTATACTATAAATGGAAGTACAAAAAATTAAAGAGACTGTTGCTTGAGATGAATACGTCATCAGATATTAAAGTACCTGATGATATCATGACAGATCTATTCCATAAATATTTTGGGAAAGAAGTATAATGATATTGAGTTACACGATTTAGACCATGATTGTAAGGAAGAACAGGAAGAAGGAACAAACTTTGATGGTGGAAAAGATGAAGATGACCCCTTGGTAATCTTGATTGGTTGTCAAACAAAGGAAAAGTAAAATTAAATCCTATACAGAAACTATTTGGTGATAAACATCATGAAGCTAGAAATATTGGATTTTTATATGAAGACATTCTCTTACTAGGTCCAGAATGTTTAAATCTGTGGCTTATTGAACATTTACCGTAGTTGACCGGGTAAGCGCCCACCCCCTGTTTAACAAAAACGCAATTTTCCAGTTTATTTTTAAACATTCTGTCAGTACAACTGACCACTGTCTTTGCTGAGGTCCGCTTCCTATTAACCAACGAGAATTAGCGTAATTTAATCCTCAAACTACACTAATTTGTTCCAGTTTAACACTATAACGATCATTTTGTTACTAAAAAGCGATTGTGCCACCAAAGTTAAGACAATACACTGTCGAATGGAAAGTAAACTTTGTAGAATGGCATTGGAGAAATGGGCACAATGTTTCAAAAACTCCACGAGAGTTCACTACTGATCGTAAGCTAGTTCGTGAGTGGAACGCTGCTTATGATAATCTTTTATTGAACAATTATTGATGCTTTCTTGTCTTGTGGCATCTCAAACAATCTTGACTGCACCGAAGATGATCGAGTTTCAGATAACTTTCTTGGGTTAGACTAAGGTAACCTATAGTACGTAAAGAACTTGGGGACATATTGTTTGATGAACATGTATACTTTTATACCCTATACATGCGTGTTTTTAAATTCATATTTTGTAATATAGTTTTGTTTGTTTCAATATATTAAGAGTATTAAAATGGTTTTGTTTGCTTTCATATAAAGTCAGAGTGACTTATACATATAAAATCGCTTTTTTGCATAAAGCACATTTTCCTCGTGTAAGCACCCACTTAAATTAAAATTAAATTCAATTAAAACATCGTGAAAGTGAGTGCTTACCCGGCCAACTATGGTAATGGAAACTAGGGATTTTACAATAAAGAAAACTTTACCAGTGTCTGAAATTATAACAAATTATAAATTTTCATATTATGGAGAACCATATAGTATTGATGGAGGTATGGCCTTATCAAACGTTTAAGACTAATAATGGTATCACAGAAGACAGAAGAATTTAACCAAATTATTACAGATATGTGGTATAATTATGATCAGTGGCAAAAGTATTATGCGTACTATTAATAGATAGGAACTAATGAACGATCTATATGATGCTGCACTAGTTACTGCTGGAGCTGTTGGCATCTCAGTATGGCATCAAGAAAAGCTTTTGGCACAAAAGAATCAGTTAAATGCATGTTAAAATTTGCCGCTGCAGTTGGTGCATCAGCACTATTAGTTAAATGGGCACAGGATAAAAATATGTACTCATAGATCCATTTAAATCGATGTAATGATATAAATGGCATCAGTTATAGGAGGAATATTACAAACAACATTTGCAGAGATCACTTTCAGCATTTTAACAAAAGTGGGTATGAAGCCACAATAAAACATAATACACTTCAGGGCTTTGGGCAAAGGCAAAAGAAGCTTTTTATCAAAATGAAGTTAAACATGATAAAATTCAACAGTTGAGACAATTAGCAGATGCTAATGCTGGCATAGAAAACACCAACAGAGCACTGAATATATTAAGACAAGTACAAACAGTACAATACAATGGTATGAATTTTAACAGAGAACCACAATTAAATGACTTTTATAAACCATCTGATGAGACAAAAGAGTACCAAATGATAACAATGGGTATTATTGGTGCGGGTAAATGATATTTAGCGTTTTACTATTAATATATTATTTGTTTATAATATAGAAATGGGTGTATTAGAGTTTGGTCTTGATCAGTATGATGAAAAAATTATGAAGGTGTTAGAATATGGTTATGATGATGCAAATGAAATAGAGAAACTATTCTCTATACCAAAAATAAAGGATTCCACTATTGTTTTTTGTTATAAATGCAATACTGATAGACTTTCATGTGAATTTGGTGGGTATGTGCACCAACCTGAGAGAGCTGTTATGAAATTTATCAATCTAAAAAGATATTTCAATACTTGTTAATGATTTCA
Organism: Nanipora kamurai; assembly: GCA_036872915.1. Lineage (NCBI taxonomy): Eukaryota > Metazoa > Cnidaria > Anthozoa > Scleralcyonacea > Helioporidae > Nanipora > Nanipora kamurai. Next base: position 11,553 of record JBAHVQ010210187.1, read on the forward strand.
TGAAAGTCATTTCTACAATGAAGAAAAACAAATTAAGGGTAGGAACATTTCCAGTTATGAGTATTACATAATTCGTTTGGCATCAAGAAGAGAAATACCTTTTTTAAAACAAACAAAAGAATATTTTGATAATAGATTGTTCAGTATTTATCCATTACTTGGTGGGGACAAAGTCTGTACCGTATTTTACGGTGCATAAGTCGATAGATTAGATAATTAAATTGATGTATAAAAACATGCCTTCAGGGACGTAGCAAAAGTCTGCTAGTTGGGGGGTGTAATGAAGTAATATTCCTGATTTTACAATAAAAAAATTACCTGAAATTATAGCCCCTCCCATTGTTTGTGAAAGCCGTTCGTACCTCCTTTCTATATACAAAAAGTTGTTGAACTAGAACTATGTTTCCTTACTATACCAAAAACAACAATGTAAGTATGCAACATATACCAGTAACTTGCCAACTGAACTTAACTTATGTTTTTAACTTTCATTTGTAAGTTTAGTTATTGCTTTAGAGCAATCGCCAATCGGCGGTTTTTCAAGATTGACCATTTTTTTGCAATCGCAGTGAGATCAACAGCATCAGTGATGTCTTTTTCAGCTGCAAGAACCATACAATCATTTAAACGTTCTCCAGATATT